>VXBP01007531.1:1188085-1347423 GCA_013400115.1 Rhinopomastus cyanomelas
TTAGAACCAGGTTTTCTGGGGAAAAGATACCCCCTCCTCCCCGCCCCTCCCCCAGATTTAAAAACGGCCCCCGCTTTAAAAAGAATAAACAAAAATAATAATTAATTCATCATCATCATAATAATTAATAATAATAATAATCATCCAAAGTTTCAGATGAATCCTGGGAACAAACAACCCCCGAATGGTAAAAGATTACAAACGGCTACTTTACAGTTTTATTGGTTCCATTTTGTCGCTGTTTTTGTTTTGAATCCAACCCCCAAGTTAAATTTTCTCCTCTTTTTTTTATACAATTTTACAATCTTCTTCTTTTTGTGGGTTTTTTTTTCTGCTCTTCAAAAGGCCTTGAGAATTTTGTCTCTGCTGAGTTAAGAAAAAATAGTTCTGCAATCTGTGTCGAGTCAATTTTTACACTGTACACGGTAGATACAAAGGGTTTGCTCTCAGGTCGCTTCCTCTGGGAACCTGTACATCGCAGAGAGGATCCCGCGCAGGACGCTGGCTGCAGGGAGAGAACCAAACGGTCTGTTCACAGCTCCTTCCTCTGCCTCCGCCTCCTCGTTCCGCAAGCAATTCCTTCTCTCTTTTTTTTTTGTTTTTTAATTCTTTTTATAGAATTTGTTTTAAATGTTACAGCATCTCCAGAAAAATACTTTTTAAAATCATAGAATTTCATTATTTTTATTTTTTTATTCTTTTTTCCTTCTTTCCTTCCTATTTTGTTTTGTTTCCAACCAGAACATGAAAAAGTCTTTTTTTTTTTTTTTGTTTTTGTTTTTGTTTTTGGAAGAACTTTACAATTTTATCTGTTTCGTTGGGGTTTTTTTCCCACCCCCTCCAGAGACTGACGCGGAGGTCACAGAGCCTGATCAAAGTGCCCGAGCCCTCGGGAAGGCAGCCCCTGCCCCGCTGCACAGTGCAACACGAACATTACAAAACGGGGTTTAAATATCAACCCCCTTGAAGCCTGGAATGAAGGAGTCATAAAAATACTTCCATTAGCCATTAACCTTCACAATGGCCATCGCTTCGTTTTGGTGGCTTGGTTGGTTCTTTCACACTAACCAAAGTCACTTCCCCACCACAGTGGTTTCACTTCAAGTAGGAATTTAAGGAAATCAGCTTTGGGGTTTTTTTAACTCTCCTTTTTCTTTTTGTTAAAAATTATTTCTTTGAAATAAGATTCCTATCAGAAAAAACCACACCGGATCCGCAACTGATTCCAAGTCAACAGAAGCCGCTGGTGTGGCTATGTACATGGATGGGTCACCCCGTGACTGGGGATGGGGGACCTGGCCATCAGGAACCACGTTCCCATCACTGCTGAAAGGACTGGAAATACCTCAGTCGCAGCTCTGCAGGATCCACCTCCCACTCCCCATCTGCCCTCAAGCTGGGCTTTAAAGGATTTGTCCTCCCTAGCCCTCTGGGGGAGTCCCCAGTGGGAGCCTTCGCCCAGTGCTGGCCAGTTTTTGCTGTGAACGCAGGGGTGGGAACCCCACAGCCACACGCGGGGATCCCTCCAGAACCTGCTCCCTTCCCACCTTGGCCTCTGATTGTGATCAGCTCCACTTTTGATTCCTGGGCCAGAAGAGTGAGAGGTAGGGGGAGAAATAACCCTGCGGCAGAACGGAGCTGGACCACTAGGATATTCAACTGTTCCTGGTCCTTTATAACTTAATCCCTCCCCTCCCCAAACCCAAAAATAAATAAAGTGTCTCCAGACCGCTGGTCTCTACAGGAGGACAGGAACGGCGCATGCACTCGCCCCCGCCCACTCCGGCAGCAACCCTGGATGTGCCGGCAACTCCAGAGGGTCGACACAGGGCTGCGACTGCGGGGGGTCGTTCTCATCTTCTGCACAGTCCCGGTTTACGATGATCAGAGAACGTTCTGGACAACCCAAACCAGTCACTACATGGTAGTTGCGCTCATGGCACTGGAACTGCTCCTGGTTGTGGATCAGACTTGCCGGTGCAAAAAGACAACCACAGTCTTCCTTACAAAAATAAAAAGGTTAAAAAAAATTCATCTTGCTGACCAGTAGTGACTGAGCGGGCCACCAAACCAGCCCTGGCGTGAGGTTTCTCTGTGGTCACTGGCCTCAGGAGTTCCCAGGTCGTGGACTGAAGCTGCCAGAGGTGTCCTGGGGTGGATGAGTTTGGAGCACTGCCGAGTGGCCACGTGCTGCGGAGGAACAGGAGCTCAGCACTGCTCTGCAGAGGAGCAGGATGGGATCCTTGCAGACTGGCACGTTTCTCAGGTGGAGGGCAGCAGCAGCCAGAAGAACAAGTGCTTTGCTGTCCTCACAGAATGTTCATGATGGCGTTGTACAGCTGAGTGAGCACCACAAAGTGGACAGGGAGGCAGGAGCTGCGGTCCTGCGTGGCGGGGTTACAAGTGAGCCACGACAGCGCGTTGTACTGCTCCAACACGAACCTGCGGTGACAAACAGAGACATGAGGCTGCGCCTGTTCGCTCCTGCCCTTCTGGTCTTTTGTAGAAGGTGCCAGTGAAACCATCTCTGGTTTTCCCCTAGTGACACTACAGCACGAGCACTGCTGAATCCACAAACACTGCAGGAGCTGGCAAAGTGGGGAACTCACTTTCAGAAGGGCTGGAGGGAGCAAGAACTTTGAGGTTTAGTTATGTCTGAACTTGAGCCAAGTGCGCGACTCAGTCCTGTATGACTGCAGGACCCCTGGGCACAGCAGAACCACAGAGGTTCAGTGTGCAAAGCCCTGAGCCCTCAACTCCTCCAAGCACAGAGGTTTCACAGCCCCTCTGGGCAACCTGGCCCAGTGTCTGACCACATCTGTGTAATCTGTATCTGACCTGGAATCATTAAGGTTGGAAGACGCCTCCAAGATCATCAAGTCCAACCATTGCACTTTGTCTGTTGTACCTAGTCCTTTCCCTGGGCACTGCATCACCCTGTTACTCAAAGCACCAACCACAGTCCCCCAGAACCACTGTGATCACTCGGGTCCTCTCAGAGGATCCAGATTCACCTCTGCAGTAACACCTCTCCCACCAGTTTTATTTGGTCCCATTACTTTCCACGCTTCCTGCTGATACTCTGGTCTGTGCACTGACACGTCCCACCCTGGGTGCCGCCTCATGAAACAGACCCTTTTCTGTCCCCAGCAGGCGGGATGGAGACCACAGACTCCTTTAGCTACCTGGCACAGTATGACACAACCCTGTATTAGGTTCAGGAACTCCTCCTTCATCCCACCTCCTGAGGCAGATGTACCAGAAGAGCACTTTTATCTCCCAGAGGAGACATGTGGAGCTGCCCACAGCTCTGAGACAGATGGGGCACAGCAGAGCTGCTGTGAAACCAAGAAACATTTTGTCATGTCCAACGGAAAAGGCCCCTCTGAAATTTAAGAGCTCAGCCCCAAAGATGAGGTAGGAGGGAAGTGCAAACCCTCCCAGGCGTTACCTCAAGACATCTGATGTAGTTTTAGAGTCGAGGGGGTGAGGAACTCGCTGAGAATTTCTGGCAGGCAGAAGCTCGTCTGTCTGTGCTACAGAGATGTGGTGATGTAGTGAGGCCTGTGGGAGGGGGAAAAAGCACAGGTTAATCCCTGTGGTTCTGAGCAGTCCCAGTCAACAAACCCTGAGTGGCCTCAGGACACCATGGGACAGCAGCAGTTCTTTGCTGAACCCACCACAACCCTACACATCTACTTCCAAGGTCTGTCCTGGTCACATTTTGGAGTAAAACAGCTTGTCCTGACTGGGACCAGGGAACTTTAACAAAAAAACACTGACTCCTGTCCTCAATGTGTGATGAGGAGAAACCATAGGACGTGCCAGAGGTTCTTCTGTGTTTGCATGAGGGAACATTTGAGAAACACTTAGACCCTGCAAACTGCCTGAGAGACAGGGATGAGGGAATTTTGTTAAGAGATTAATTATTAGTTAATGAAGCTGGGAATGGATGAGGCCAGCAGTACAATCTTTATCACTCTGTGTGCTGTTTCCTCAAGGACCCTGTTCCAGCTGGAACTATCACCTTCTTTCCACACTCACTACTTCCCATGTGTTTGATTCATTCCAGTAAGAAGCTCCAGGACACTGCAGGGACCAGTGACTCCCTAGCAGCTGAACCAATCCTGCTGGGTTCTGTGACACTGGGCACAGCTTAGATGATCCTGTCCTTAGAAGGTGCTAAACGATTCCACTCCCAAAAAAGGCCTTTAGGAACAGAGAGCAGCTCACTAAACTTAAACCTAAAATCTCATCTGCACTCCCAGTGTTGTCACAGCTGTGCTGACACACAAAGCCAATATCCTGAAGAAAATACACAGTCTATAAACAGATCATCTTCTCCTTCCCCTGTGAAAGGACACCAGGACCCACCTTCAAGAAGAGGGGACACTGGTTCTGTGCCTGAGGACAGGATGACCAGAACCACTGTGGAAGATTCTCAGCTTTGGCAGTCGACACAAAGTACCCGAGAGCAAGAGGCTGCTGCTTCAGCTCCTCAGGGGCTTCTCTGGAAAGGAGACGTTCCCCTTGGCTCTGCAAGAGGAGGCAGAAAGCAGGTTTGTGGGTTAATGTCATTATGTCCCACTCCAGTAACACTTGTTTTGTTCCCCAGTTCAGTGCTGTTACTAATAAGCTCTGCTTCACTCAAAGTTGTCCAGTCTCTTCCCCCCATAGCTGGGTTCTCCAGGATCCAGCACCACTTTGGATCCCCTTGAAGAGCAACTTCAAGCTGCTGAAGTAACTCAGTACCTGTGGAATGTGATTCTACAGAGTCTGCACTGTCACTGTATATGCTCATGACTTTCTTTCTCTAGAGCAAACCCAGAGGAACCTCCTGGGATCAGTGTGAGCTGGCTGACCTCCTCCCAAGGGTGGATCCTCATAGCCTTCCTGACCCATCATGATCCACCAGAGGCTGCTCAGCTCTCACAGAGGTTCTGCTGTTCCAGGCTGGAGGACATTCCTAGTCTAGAAGCCTCTGCCTTTTTTGGAAACACCCATTGTTACTTTACTTTTAGCTTTATTTCACAGAACCAAAGCCCAGAAGGTGCCTGTGAAGTACTTCAGCTTGTAAGTTGTGCCAGAAGAATGGGGAGAGTGGATCATTTAACCCATAAACATCTTGTAAGTCAACAGGTGAAAAAGGAACAAGAAAATAAGATTCCACTGCACAGAAACCGGCTCAATCCCAAACCCATCACCACTAGTCCTTCAAGCAGCTCCTTCTCCAGCAGTAATATCTTGGGCAGGAATCAAGGGAAGTTAAACACCCCATAAAGCTGGAGAAGGCTGCAGCTCACCTGGCTGTGGCTGCTGAGCACTCGGGCCTTGGACTGCTAACCTGCAGCAATCAATTAAGGGCTACACAGACCAAGGCCTGACCTTCCCTGACCCACAAGGTAATGATCACACGCTGCTGCTTTTTTAAAACCAAAAATTACACATCAATTACTAGGCCCCTGTTAATGGTTAAGCGGAATTAATGTGACAGGTTCATCTAGCAGGGGCTTATCCAGCTCCCTCAGCATTGTGGTCATTAACCTTTCAGTGCTGGTCTTGGGCCACCTGGACCCAGCAGAACTGAGATTGAGTTTTGTGAACACATTTCTGAACGTGGAGAACAACAGAGATTGTTGAATGAGCTAAGTAAGAGAGATTGGAATAAGTAAATCTGTGTATTTTACATATTTATAGCTGGAGGGTTTCGTAACAGAATTTGAAGCTTTTCATTTGCTCACACACCAGTTAGAAACAGCCAACTGACACTATCGTGCAATTCCTGAGCATTGGAAAGGCAGGCTGGAGCACTAAATACAGGGTGAGGTCGTACTGACACCTCAGAATACACGGTCAGCACCTTTGTCTGCACCAGTTAAGTGTTTTGGCAGAGGCTGCCAAAGCAGGACGCAGGCAGGACAAACTTCTTGCGATACCATATGCAGATGTGGACACTGCAGTGCCCTGGAGGCTGAGCAGTGGCATCACCCATAGGCAGCTGCCCCAGACCTACGGACACCCCCACAGGTACCTCTTCTCTACTGATTCAGTTTCTCTTGAGACTGCTTAGAGCCACCAGTGACAGTCACAGCCCCAGATGCAGACACTGAAATGTTACAGATCACTAAAGCAAAACCTCTAAATGCCTGGGGCTGTTTCCTGTACGAAAGTCAGCCAGATTCTTTAATACAATATTATTTCGTAAAGAAGTAGCACACTACTGATTTGAATGGACAATTTCTAGCCCTAAACTTCTCCACAAGAATTTATGAAGCATCTACCTTGTACAAAATTAAGATGGGGTTCATTTTAAGAGTCAAATGTGTAAAAGAGTCTCATCACACCGATCCAAACCAGAGCCTATTCAGAAACCCCCTTGAAGTACCAAAATAATCTGCATTTTAAGTAATTGCTGATACTGGAACCAACTTTACAAAAGCCACTTCAAACTACAGTAACTTACAAGCATTATGTGCTCTGGGCTAATTTTTCTTAAGAAAACTCCATTTGCATAAACCTCCAGCACCTGCGGAGTCCCTGTGGGTTGGGGTTTATTATCAGGAGAAAGAATTTCCATCTTGCCTGCCCTTGGAATTCACGTAAACAGAACTGTCTTATCTTCTGCTCCCCAGGACCCGTCACTTTGGGACATGGGCATTCTGTGTGATTTTCCACCAAAATGGATGGGCCCAGATGAAATTTGACCAGGGACATCAGACCATGCTGAAAGAGAACTGCTCTCTCCTCCTCCTCAACTCCTCTCCTTTATGTTGAGCACAATTAACTTCAGAGATCTACCCAGTCCTGGCAGAGGCACCTTCCACAAGAGAATTTAACCAGCACTCTCAATCCTAACACTAATTTCTGTCTGCTCTTGACCTGACTCTGATTGAGAATCTACAGGACACAGAGGTTTTGTTGGAGGATTTGGGTGTTTTTAGTGATTTATTAACAGCAGCAAATGCCTGAGAGTGCCACAGCCTTACCCTGCTGGGCTGGAAGTGTGATCCTACTCCAATGCCAGACGGTGATCCTGGGGAAGGGACTGGGGAGGAGTTTGGTGAGGAGTGAAGATTCCCTGTTATTAATATCCTGATGTCATTGTCCATGTCATCTGGGAACGGGAGGTCAAACATGTCATCTGAAAGGAAAAAAAAGATAAATAATTTCCAATAAGCTCCACTTGCTTCTCTTCAGACATTTTTGCCATTTATTACTATCTCCTTTCATTCACTATCATTCTTTTTTTAAATTTGTGCTGGGGACTGATGAGGGCAGAGAGAATACTTCACTGTTTCATCCTTCTCAGTACCTTTGACCAGAACTGCACAGACTGGGAAGAAGAAGATGGCAGACGTCTGCTCAAACCATGAACTTTAACAATGACCATAGAGCAAACTAGAATCCTGTCGCAGCAGCTTACTAAAAACCCAAAGTGAACTGCGTGACCGAACAAACGGCCTCTTCTTGCAGCTGGCCATGGAAATCCAATGGCAGAACACTCCAAACCCACTACCTAAACCCACAGCAGTTCCTCTCCACAGGTGCTGCTGCTCATCTGGGCCTTAGTGCCCCAAATCACTCTGGGAACAGACTTAGGTGCTTCCCAGGAAATGATCCCAGAATTGGGAAGGGCAGGGGCATGGGGCTCACAATCCCTGTAGTTACTGCACTGGGATTTTCTGTGATGCAGCTCTGGCAGGGGTGTTGGACTTAGATGATCTTTCAAGGTCCCAACCCCTAGCATTCTATGATTGTGAGTGATCTTCTTTATCCCAGAAACTAACTGTGGTTGTGTGATTTGGTTTGCGTTTGTGTTTGCATGTGGGAAGGGCAGGGTGCTCAGAGGCAGTGAAAACACAGAACATTCCATCGCTCAGGTACCTGCGAACCAGGTCTGACACCACGAGCGATTTACCTGACGGGAAGCGGAGACATTAGAAACACTGACAAAAAATCCCAGGCACACACTGTGGGTTAGATGGGGGGTCTGCTGAGAAATCTGGGTAACAAAAAGGTGTTTGAGCAATGCAGTGACACTGAAAGTAGATTTTAGGGCACTGAACAGGACAGTGGGAGCATCTGAATCAACTGGAGTAATAAACTGATACTAAAACTGATACTAAAACACATAGAGCTCTCAGTAAGAGTAATCTTCACACACTTTAATAAAAAATTCATCTTGAAAAGGAGGACTTGACTCCTCATGGACAAGGAGTAGGATGTGTGTGCCTAGAACCACCTTCCCCCAAGGTCCTTAGTGCTGAACTAGGCAGCTGCTTGTTTTTCTTCATCTTCAGCAGAGAAAAGCCTGGACTGCAAAGCGCAAAGAATTAACTCAAGTTTATTAACTTCTGTCCTACAGCCTTAATAAACAAAACAGAGCTAATGTCATGCTCTGCTTGGCCCCTAAAGCTTGAACGCGGTGGCTAATAGCACAGGGAGCAGTTTAATCATTAAGGAGAACAGAGTTAAGAAAATTAAATTTAACACCATTTTGGAAAGTGCCAGTTCTTGTACCTGATCCTAATTAGCATCTCAAGCACTAAAGGGCAGGTTAATGCAGGTTAAATATTTGTCAGCACAGCACTCAGCCACGATTCAGGGGCCCTGGAAGGACAGCTACCAGGGGGGAACTTCCCTTCGGCAGGGCCCGCTGGAATTCCAGGAGGAGATCAAAGCAGCTCTTTCATTAAAACTAGTGGCCTTGTTCCTCTCTACTGGAACTGCCCTCTTTGTGAAACACTTGGGATGTAAATGTCTGCAGCTACTCTTGGTTTAAATTCTCCTACCATCAGTGTTAAGGATTTCTAGCAAAGCACTGGGGAAAACACTTATTTGCTGTAAATTACGAGCAGTGCAGACCCAAACGGTGAGGCATGCGGCTTGCAGCAGTCAGAACACTGAAGTTGGTCTGTTTTACCTTCTGCACAGAAGATCAAATCCTAAACCACCTAACTCCTTCCTCCCAAGTTTTGTCCACCACAGGGCTCAAAGCAAACTGCTGGTGTAAACCCTACTGCTCAAGGTACAGCCTCAAGGAAAAGCACCATGTGCCCTGTGCCCTTTGGTGTGTTGGCTGGTCCCAGAGTCACTTTGGGAAGAAGTCAGTACCAGACCAGAGCATTATCCCAGACCTGTCAACACAGGGATGTTCTCTCTGCATTAAATCCGGGGCTGGGAGCTGTGGAGAATGCTAGTCCCTTTACTTTTTTAATGACTTCTGAGTGGTGCAGCTCTGCTGATCACCTCAAATACCTCCTTACCATTCGTGGGGCTGAATCCATCCTCATTGGGGTAATTCGCTGGTGCTACCTGGATGGTGGCAGAGGTTGGGAACACCAGGATGTGCGTGCAGGAGGCGTCCTGCGGGGTGTTGAGCTGCGAGGACTGCAGGTTCAGCGCGGTGCTCCGGCCAAACACCGACCCCATGGTCACAGCATCTGCACAATAGGAGCAGCAGCACATTTACACCATCTGCCTTCACTAACTTCAATTAACCTCAACTCAGTTAGTTGCTTCTAATTGGGGTTTGCAAGCTAATACCTGTGTTTAAAGGTTGTTATCTTAAACAGATTAAATTAAGAGCTTGCAATTTGGATGGCAAGCTGTAGAGAGTAGTAGTTTAGCTTCTGAATACCCCACCCTTTTCATTCTGCTGCTCCTCACCCAAGGACTTACCTGTTAAAGTTACTTTTTTGTTTTATTTTACTGTTTTCTGTTGTTTTATTTATTTTTACCATTATGAACCAGACCCCATTGGGGTTGACATGAAAAAAGTGTAACTTGCCATCTATTTTCTCAGGCCACTTTGAGACTATTTAACTGGTAGAGTAACTGTGAAGCTCTAATCCTGTTCTATGCAGAACCTCCCACCACACTTAGCTGTGCTGGTCAAGGATGTTGTGTTGGACTCCAAAGTCTCCCCAAGTTAATGTGAGGAGCATGAGAAAAGGAACAGAATTTCTTGGTATTTAACGAGCTGGACAAGTCATACCTGGCATCACGACGAAGGACCCCTGCGGCTCCATGGCGACAAGGCAGGCACTGAGGATAGACGGGGAGTCTGCAGCTGAGATGCCACACATGCGACACACCTCCTTCAGTTGTTTGCTGATTGTCTGCAGGGAACATTCCCCAAGGAGGATACTCCAGTCTGGAACAAAAATAAGGATGAGGGGCTGAAACAGCAGCTTGGAAATAGCAAACCCTCAGTAAAGCTTCACAGTTCTTTAGCCCCATGTGTACCAGGTGTCCGGCTCTGCAAACCAGCGCTCCAGCTGCTACTGCAGAGGGTCTGAATCACAGAATCCTTTAGGCTGGAAAAGACCTTTAAGATCATCATGTCCACCCATTAACCCAACTGGACAAAGCACTTTGTTTCTGTGCAGGCCGCTGGTTCTCCCACAAGCCAAGTGCCTCACTGACAAATCTGTGAGTGACAGAGCACTGGAACAGGTTGCCCAGGGGAGTTGTGGAGTCTCCTTCTCTGGAGACGTTTAAGACCCACCTGGATGTATTCCTGTGTGACTTGGTCTAGGCGATCTAGGGGGATTGGACTAGATGACCTTTCAAGGTCCCTTCCAGTCCATAATGATTCTATAATAACATATGTCTGTAGGAATGAGACTTCTGATTTGGTTGTAAGGCAGCCAAATGGTCCTTCTGCCTTCACTGCCTAGACCTATTCTGTGGTGGCTGCCAGATTCCCCTGCCAGGACACACCAGAGCTCCTCATCCGTGCGTTTCCTGTGGCGCAGCCAGCACTTGGTCACTGCTGCTCTCCCCGAGGATTGCTCTGTGCTTTAGACTGGACTGTTACTTACTGTGCACAATCTTCAGTTTTTCCCCCACCTCACGGAATCCAGAATCTCTTTCAATAAACTAATAAGAGGGATTCACACCTCCTTCAGTTATTCGTGTAAAAGGACAAACACTCATCAAATATCTTTATCATCCTGTTTAGTTTATCTTTGTATTCCAGCTCAAGAGATCATAGAATCATAGAATCACTACGGATTGGAAGGGACCTCAAAAGATCATCCAGTCCAATCCCCCTGCAACAGCAGGATCACCTAGAACAAGTCACACAGGAACACATCCAGGTGGGTCTTGAACATCTCCAGAGAAGGAGACTCCACAACCCCCCTGGGCAGCCTGTTCCAGTGCTCCATCACCCTCACTGGGAAGAAGTTCCTTCTCATACTGATGTGGAACCTTCTATGTTCCAGCTTACAACCATTGCCCCTCGTCCTATCACTACATGACACCAAGAATAGCCCAGCTCCATCCTCCCGACACCCACCCCTCAAATATTTGTAGACATTAATGAGGTCACCCCTCAGTCTCCTCTTCTCCAAGCTAAAGAGGCCCAGCTCCCTCAGCCTCTCCTCATAAGGGAGGTGCCCCGCCTCTTTTATCATCTTCGTTGCCCTACACTGAACCCTTTCCAGAAGCTCCACATCCCTCTTGAACTGAGGAGCCCAGAACTAGACACAATACTCCAGGTGTGGTCTCACCAGGGCAGAGCAGAGGGGGAGAAGAACCTCCTTTGATCTGCTAACCACCCCTCTTCTGATCCACCTCAGGATGCTTGACCAAAAGAGCACACTGCTGGCTCATAGTCATCCTGCTGTCCACCAGGACCCCCAAGTCCCTTTCCCCTACACTACACTCCAACAGGTCAGTCCCCAGCCTATACTGGTACCTGGGGTTGTTCTTGCCCAGATGCAAGACTCTGCACTTACTCTTGTTATACCTCACTAAATTTTTCTCAGCCCAGCTCTCCAGCCTGTCCAGATCTCGCTGAATGGCAGCACAGTCTGCAGGAGTGTCAGCGACACCACCCAGCTTTGTGTCATCAGCAAACTTGCTGACAGCGCATGCCAATCCCTCATCCAAAGAAGTGAAGTCCCAGAGAACCCTCCCAGAATCCCATCTTCTTCCAAGCAGTTACCAAACCAAACCCTACCAGTGGCCCCAGCAATAGCAGGGAAGATGCTCAGTGAGTGTGTTTAACCTTGGGAGCAGACACACTGCTGAAGTGAGGCCAGGCAGTACCTGGGTTAAGGCACCTAAATCTCTCCAGAGCTTCCTGTAAACTCCTGCCCGACTGTTTGGAATGCCAGATCTTGGGAACACTCTGCAGGCTACTCTGGGCAGTTTATACATTACAGGAAAAAAATTTAACTTCTTTGTTCCATAACTTTTATTGCAAGAATTTCTAGTTTAGGAATCAGAATTTAATCCCTTTTCTTCTTCTGTGCCAGGATAACTGCTGTTTAGCTCTTTTTCTAACATGTCCTGAAACCAGAGGCTTCCATGGGCAGCAAACAACGTCACCACGTTAGGAACACCCAGCCTAGCATATGAAGAAATACTGTTCATACCACCCAACACAGCAACTCAACACCAGGGGAGGGCTATCACTCAGGTTTGAAAGTCTCCTTGTGATTCTGCTCATCACTTTGCCTTACACTCATTCCAGAGGCCCCAGCAGTACCAGCGCTGCCATTTCCTACCTTTCAACTCGCCGTGGCCGAGGCGGCCGAGCCGTCCGATGACGACTCTCCAAGGCAGCGACGTCATCTGGACAATGCCAATGCACCACTCCCACAGCTTCTGCAGACCAATTTTCCGTGCAGACAACTTGCTCCTCCTTGACCTGGATTGAGGAGAGAGCAAGGCAAATGTTCAGAGCTCTGTTCTGCATAACCCTCTCAACCTGCTGGAGTTCTCCCAACTCCATGTTATCCCTAACTGACCTTTAACCAGAAGCACAAACCTGCGTGTCCTGGCTTGGTTCTGTCACTGCAGTGACACACACGATGCGTCAATCTACTGAGCAATGCATCACCGGTGCCTGAAGCTAAGATCTGTCAAACCTGTGTAACACAGGAGCCTTTCTCCTCTGCAGTTTGTATATTCCAAAAGTGCTAACTGAAACATTATCACCGCAACATGATCACGATCCCATTGGGGAATGTGGTTAGAAGGGATGTGCAAGAAGCTGATGAGAGCGAGGGCTAACAGCTACAGACCTAGATACTACATCAGAAGTGAAGGTCTCTACCTGTTTGGTAAATCAATGTTCACGATGCAGGTCTCCAGCAGTTCGCCATGAAGGTCGGTGCAGGATGCCAGAAGCCAGCGCTGATCATGAGACAAGCAATATCCCACAAAGAGCACATTGTATTTCTGACTGGCCTCTCCAAACGTCTCTCCCAACTCCGTCTGCTTGTCTTTGATGGGTGCCAGGATGAAAGGAGGCGAGTACAGCTGGATTGGGCTGGGCCTCTGCAACAGAGTCATCAGCAGATACATCAGAACTGTTTAATGCACGAAACACTCAAGCACAGACTGGCAGCGAGTTTGAACCCCTAAATCCATGTGAGTCATCCATGAGTGACCCACTGGGAACAGAGTGGTCACTGGCAATTTGTTTCTGAGAGTTAAAACTGATGCATTTCAAACTTATCTGAAATTCTGATACAAGGGGAAGCCAAGGTATGAGAATAGCCTGGAACAGTGTGATTCCAGTTTAAACATTAGGGGTTAAACCTGTTATTCTGCAAATCCCTTCGCTAAAATCAGTGCTGTCTTCTTCACACAGAACCCACAGCATGGTGCTACGTGAGGTACCAGGAGTTTCACTTCAGAAGCTGTTCAGGCAGAGCTCAGACTTTGTCCTCAGTCTCTGTGTAAGGCTTTGGCTATAACAGTCATGAACATAAGGCATGATGCCAGAAACTCTTTACATCTTCCAGCCTACAGTTTAGGGTCAGCAACACTCTGCTTTTCCATTCAGAATTGAACTAATTCCCTAGACCTGCCACACAGGCAACAGAGCTGCTTTTTAACAAACCAACCACCCCTCGCCCTGCAGAAAACCAACCTGTGAAAGGTTGTAAGACACCAAGGTCATCCAGCACCACTGAATGATAAGCAGAAGCTGATTAACTTTACATATTTAATAATAATTAAACTTATTTCATTTTTTAATTGAATACAATAATACAGAAAACCTCCAGGTCTTTATTGCCAGTGCTGCTAACCAGATGGTCAGCCCCAAACCCACCTTTGCATTCTAACACCTCTCTGAACTAAAAACCACAATGGCCTGACCAGACACACTCGGTAACTGGTCAGGGTGTTTTCTTACACACCCTGCAGCCCGACAGCAGATGCCTGGGAAATGGGAAATACAGTTGAGATGGGATTCGTTAATTAATGCTACTGCAAGCTGCTCATGAAAGCATCTGCCCCTTTCTTGGTTCTTTGGTGTCTTCAGGAAATTAATGAAGAAAAGCAAAGTGCAGTGTAGAGGAACAGTGAGTTAGGGTGTTTTCTCAGGGACAGAAGGGGCAACTGGATTTCTGCTTCTGTCACCTACTACCCATGGAACACTCCTGCAGCCATGCAAGAACATCTACTGGAGGGAGGGAGCTGCAGGTTTCTTGCTGTCACACCTCTCTTGCTGTTGGAACTTGCTGCACAACCCATCCTGGCACAGGGACACCTCTGGGAGGTGAAGCCTGAGCTGACGCCCAGGGTGATGCTGCTTTTAGAAATTGCGTGAGAGCCTGTGTGGGGAATGGAACGTGTTGACAGGGTGGGCTTGTGATGATTTTGGAACTGGGCTTTCAAACCCAATCCAGCATACCAAGGGTATGTTTAAGGGTTCGGTTGGTCCATTAAACCTAAATAAAACAGTCATTGCTGTCTCTCAAAGAATGAGAAACATGCATGGAAGGCAGGATAAATTATTCTCCTTTTGAAATCCCTGGGATTCCAGAAACAGGGCTGGAATATTTACAGTTTAGAAAAAGAGATGAGAGATCAGCCCACTAAAATTTATCCATTGCCCCAGGGAATTAGCACAATTTCTGTAATTAGGGACAGGAGCTTATTTCAGAGATGTGTGTATGTGTCTACACAGGGACATAATCTCACAGAGGGCTGGGTATGGGTGGGTTTATGGTGAGACTCAGTCTTTAAGGTCTTTTCCAACCAAACCGATTCTGGAATTCTATAAAGGCTGGACAGAAATGCTTTCATGCAGGAGTGCTACACACTGAAACTACAAGAGGTCCCAAGTAACCACAAACATTTTCTCTTCTTTCCTGCTGATCCTCAACCTTTTACTTTCATGACTCAAGCTTAAAATGTTTTGAAAGCAAGTGGTCTGACAGTTCCTTACTATTTCCTACTCAGTATTAGCTTAACTCTCCCCCTTATGTCATCACTGCCTTCTAGCCCCCCTGAAATGATACTGCTGCAGGTGTTTTCTCTGCTCTTTTTGTGATATTTGAGAGAGGCGGTTACAGTTTATAATGGGTTGTTGTTTTGTAGACACTGACACTAACCTCAGGGTTTTTGAGGGTCATCTCAATGCTGGCAGCTGGCCCAAAGCCTGTGAGGGACTTGATGTGAATCTGGGTGGGCAGTGGCCTCCGGCACTGGCAGTACACAGAGAACGCCAATGACTTCAAGTGCTGAATGTAGAAAACCTGCTCATCCTTCATTGTCTGCAGCATGTACTGGCAAGGCACAATCTGTAGGAGTCACACAAACAACAGAACATGAGTGAAAGTCTTCCAAGAGCTGTTACTGAGCATCACACCAGACTCAAACACTCAATGGTCATTTCACAGCCACAACACTTTGCATGGTCTGTTCAGTGATTTTTGTTACACATTTTCAGTTCAAATCCTTTTCAACATCAGAATTACACCGCTGGAAACTGGGATTTGTTAGCGTTCTGTTGGAAAACATGATGTCCTGTATGTGGTTATGTCATTCCTTTGGAGCAGGGCTGTGTTGGTGACTATATGGCATTCCAGTTCCTTGGAGAACTGTCCTATTTTGATTTAAACTGTCAAACTGACACACATCAGGCAAGTGCCTGCTGGCAAGGCTAAGCAGGACTTGGGAAGAGCAGGGAAGCCCTTTAGTTGTCCTGTACAGATCAAGATTAATTTTTAATAGACCGTTTGTGTTCTTTGATTTCAGACACTACAATATCAGGGACTGGTTTGTTTCTACTACCTTTAGGTCTGAATCAGTTAAACTGTCTGCACTCTGTCACAGCATCATGTCATGAGCCTGATTTTTCAGTTCATCCTCAAGCCAAGTATTTTGGTGACAGCTCCCTCCACCACTTCAGGGAATGCTGAGGTCAAGATCACCACGTGTTACAAATATTTGAGGCACTACCCTTTCAATAAGTTTCTATAATTTAAATTGAAATATTGACCCCCACAGGAACAAGGCTTTCAGAAACCATTCACATGCTGCTCCTTGTGCATGCCTGTAATCTCCACCCTCCTATTTCCATGCACACACCCCACCCGCCCCCAGTAACTTTGGCTGAGCTGCTCAGCAAGATGTGGATGGCAAAGCTCAGCCAGCCTGGGCAACGAGCCAGGCACTGCCTCTGAAGTAATTCCACAGTCAGTAACTATTATTATATGCCAAGTTACATGGTAGATTATTTTTAAGAAGCAGATAATAACAATATAGTGGTTAAATTATGCATTAAATGTCTGGTTTCACGTACTTCTTTTGGATCAGACACAATAAATCAGAACAGCAAAAGCAAATGATGCAGGGTGCCGAGCCATCAGGGGAGCAACTGGATGGTTTTGGAAACAGCAATGGCCAACAAGTGATGGCCAGAACCACTGGACAGACCTGACTGATGAGGAGGACACTGTGTGGAGACCTTAAATTAATTTCCTCACCAAAACAAACCTAAGTGCTCTTGTAACACAGAGGTCTGCATTGTCAGTGGGATCATTTGGGTTCCCCAGCCCAGCTTTACATGTTATCCCCCACTGCAGGTTAGTGAAGGTCTCCAAGCCCTGCTGGGATGGAACAGCTCTCCCAGGTGAAACTCCATGTACCTGGAGAATGAAAGAATTCCTCATATTCTCAGGCAAGTTATCCAGCATCTCTGTGTAGCATCGCATCAGACTTAGCAGCCAGAAGTTGGTTGAAGCAGACTCTTCATCGGCAGTGTAGGTGAAGGGGTCCACCATGTAGATGACCACTGCTGGCGGGTAGGCATTGCTGTCTGCTGACTCTGCTTCGGTGGGAATCCCGATTCTCTCTCTCTCTGTAACACTGAGGACACACACACACACATACACACAGAGTTTAATTGGAAGACAAGTTACAACTGTTAATTACCATGACCCCATAATGGTGCATGAGGCTGAAGCAGAGGAAGAGGGGAGACCACTGCATGATCCTTCTGCTCAGAGGCAAAGCTGAAAAGATGACAGCAGGGACCAAGGAGTGATGGCTTTACTCAGAGCAGTCCTCAGTCCAAACTATCCGTTAGTAAAATAACTCAGCACAAGTCTGATGTGATCTCATCCAGTGCAGACACAACAGATTAGGACTGAGCGCAGAAAAGCTGGGTCAGGTTTCTCTTTGGGGATGAACATGCCTGGCACTTTGGTGCTCTTTAGGGTTTTCTTTTGGGAGAGAAGGGATTGAGAACCAAGAAGCGCCCAGGTAACGTTCCTGGAGAGGGGAGTTCTGTGTTCAGTTACAGAAAAGGTCCCACTGCCAATGGAAGGAGCAACTAAATGTTTTCACTTCTTCCAACTCTCCTCCCTGCCTCAACCAGGGGTAAGAGGTTCAACATCTGGAATTGATAAGTAGCAGCTCCGAGCTGTGCTGTCAGAAACCAGTCAGTAAAAGGGGTATTTCTGTACAATGACTAGATGGCTGACAGAGAACTTGGGCTACAACAGGATGTGGGCTTTTCCCTTCAGATACAGAAACTGCGTAACATACATCACAGCTATTAGCAGTATGCGTTACTGTGAGGGTAATGAAAAACATGTTCCTCAAGAAGGTGCTTACATCATGTCAAAAAACTTTTCTGTACATTTTATGCCTGATGGATGACTGTTCCTAACGAAGCTTTCACAGAAGTTGTGCCGCTAACCTTGACTCTTAAGTTACAGTGATTCAGTGCTGGTTCCTGGGTTCACAGTGCAGCTGCTCACAAACACTTGCAACACAAGAAAATTAGCAGACCCTTGTGGATGGCACTTCGTGTTTGCTCACAGTCAGGTGAGATGGAGCTGCCCATGCAGGAGGCAACAGGCACAGAATGTGACACAGGAGCATTTGAACAAGCTTTTTCCCAGTGAGGGCAGCAGAGCTCTGGCCCAGGCTGCCTGGAGAGGTTGTGGGGTCTCTGCTCTGAAGAGATCATAGAATCATTAGGGATTGGAAGGGACCTCAAAAGATCATCTAGTCCAATTCCCCTGACACAGCAGGATCACCCAGACCAAGCTGCACAGGAACATATCCAGACAGGTTTTAAACGTCTCCAGAGAAGGAGACTCCACAACCCCCGTGGGCAGCCTGTTCCACTGCTCCATCACCCTCACTGTGAAGAGGTTCCTTCTGATATTTATATGGAACCTCCTACATTCCAGCTTGCACCCACTGCCCATCCCAAACCCTCCTGGACTGTTCCTGTGGAATCTGCTCTAGGGAATCCTGCTCTGGCACAGGAGATAGGACCTGCTGATCCCTTTCAAGCCTACCAGTATGGGAATTAAAAGTACTTAGAGTCAGTTGAACACTTTAGTAACTTACCTTTCCTGCCCTTCTTGTTGCTGTTGTGTTAAGTTCTGAGTTGACTCTGAGTCCCCTCCAGGACCTGCACTGCCTTGCGGGCGATCTGCTGTGCTTCCTGCAGTGCCAGTGCTCTGCCCAGAGCCAACAGTTCCACTGAACCCTGGAGTGGAGGTAGCAGCCATCTGGTTAGCACCGGGTGTTGCAGAAGATGCTGACAGCTGTGGCACAGAGGATCCAGAGGATGAGCTGCTTCCTCCTGGAAGGCTGGTGGTCCCAGCACTGGGCGTGGAGCTAAAGGAGCTGCCTGCTGGTGCTGCCCCAGCAGCTGAGACACAGGTTGAACTGGAGGGTACAGGTGCAGTGTTCCCAGGTACTGGTGGTGTCTGGCTTGCTGGCGCTGGGGTTTGGTACTTGGGGGGGAGCAATAGGCTGCTGTCAAGCTGCAGAGTGGCTAAGTAAGGTGCTGAGGGGGGAGATAAAGAGGAAAGAGATGAACATGAGTCTGTCAGATCAGTGAGCTGCCTTAGCCACCAAGTCATGCAGTATTTTCCCTGGCTTTCTGATACTCTAAGAGTTTGCAAATGCTAAGTGAGTATCAGCTCCACTGGAAATATTTATTTTGGAAATTGTTCTTCACAGTTGCAGTTACAACTGATACAAATCAAACACTTTTAAGCCAGGGCTGGCTTTGTGGAGCTTTACTGACATGTCCTTATCTCTAGCTAGATGGTGCTGTGATAACAGCTTTATTCACTGCTCAGCTCTGCAAGCCACTACAGGTCACCTCTGCCAGGCTTATGAGAACCTCAAAGTCCTTCTTCCCTGATCTACAACAACAGGAAACTTAAATGTAGTTATTTCAGCTCCTCAGTGCCAGAAAAGGAGACACTGCAGGGATTATTTTTAAGTAATAAACAGACAAAAAATTAGTCAATGAACCTTTATAATAATTTATTTACTGCCGGAGGTGGTTTCCAGCAGTGCCCCTCTTCAATTTGCCTTGTGTGGAACATCTTTGGGACACAAAAACATCTCATACCCAACTCTGGCTTTCATAAAAAGGTAAGAACTGGCTTCTGAGCCTCTGACATGGCCCCCAGACTGATCAGCAATAACACACTCACCTAGGTGATGCCGGCAAACTTGCGCGTAGAGTTTGAGTCTGGAATGATTGTCGCACTCGTCAGTGCCCCAGGGCTGGCTGAACCATTCGCTCACAAGCTCATCTGTTAGCTTCTGTGCCATGGTCTTTCCCACCCGCATAATCCCATCGCGTAACACTTTGCAGATTGGTTTGTGCTGGCCAAGCCTACACATCTGTGGAGGGAAGCAGATGAGTTGTAAGGAGATGCCAAGCACCTGACTAACTCACGCATACTGGATCCCAGTGTAAATCCTGTACACATCTGGTGGCCACTGAATGTTAGGCGTTGGAAGGGACCTCTAGAGATCATCCAGTCGAAGTCCCCTGCCAGAGCAGGATCCCTAGGGCAGGCCACAAAGGGCTGCATCCAGGGAGGTTTTGAAAGTCTCCCGAGAAGGAGCATCCACAACCTCTCTAGGCAGCCTGTTCCAGTGCTCCATCAGCCTCATGGTAAAGGAGTTTCTCCTCACGTTGAGGTGGAACCTTCTGTGTTCAAGTTTATCCCCATTATTCCTTGTCTTGTTACTGTGCACCACAGAAAAGAGTCCGGCCCCTTTCTCTTGGCCCTCACCCCTCAGATATTTATAGACATTAATAAGATCCCCTCTCAGTCTTGTCTTCTCAAGACTAAACAGCCCCATGAGAGAATCACTGTGTAACTCCATTAAATAAAAGTATTTGACTCTGAAAGTGCAGAAAGTCCTCAACATGAAAAAAAGCCTCATTCAAGTAAGTGCTACTCGCAACCCCAGGGATTTCTCCCAAAGAACATGCAGCAGAGCAGATGTTGACACTCAAGAAGAAATAATTCAGTGTGGTTCCACTTTCCAACCTCGTATACAGCACTCAAGTCCCTGAAGAAAGTTTTGGCTCCATCGAGCAAGGCCTCATTTTCTGGACACACCACAATATAGGCGACATCCCGATGGCCCCCGTATGGGTCTAGCAACAGCCTCTCCCAAAAGGGCAAGGAGAAGGGGGAGATTGTCAGGAAGTCCTTGTCATAACCCACGAGTAATGTTGGGATAGGAAGAGGCTCCGGAGATTCCTCAGAGCCTTCAAAGAGAAAAAGAGAGAGAAAAAAAGGTTGAATTAACTGGGTTCTCTACTGGAAATCACCATCCTCTGCCACACTGAGTTTCCGAGAAGTTTGACAATGCAAGTAGAAACAGGTTTGGAGGCTGCATCAGTCTGATAAACCATGTTCTCTCACAGTCCTTCTCCTTGGAGAAAAAATATTTAATGAAGGACAAGAAAGATTTATATTGCACTTACGAAACGTCATAAAAATCCAATCAGTCAGCCCCAGAAGAGGGAGCTGATCCAAGTGCCATTTAAACTTTCCTAGAAAGTTGCAATAAAACATCTTCTGGTGTTCTGTAAGTATATGTAGGGCCCTTCGTGAGGCTTCATCTTGTGGTTTTACATTGTCATAACCATAACAACAGCTCACGAGCTCCTATTCCATCAATAGCAGTAACAGGATCAGAGAAAATGGTGAGTTTACTGTTTCTCATCTCCCTCCACCTGGTTGTGTTAAATCACTGGGTAAAATGGTGCAGACAAAGTTATCGCCCCTCTACCAGGTGCCTTCTGTTCGTCCCCATGGCACAGTCCTCCCCAGGACCACCACCCAGCTCGGCACACGAGTGCCAAATGAACACAAAACCCAGTTCTAGTCTGTGCAGAACATAACCACCTTCATTAAAAGCCAACACTCTGTAAAAGCTGTTAAATCTCTACGCGAGGTCTTGCTACTTATTCTCTGGCAACAATTGGCAAATCCTCACTTTGAGTTACAAGCGCTGGAAAAACAATTAGATCAGAAGACTTGCTTGTGAAGCACAAGTGCTTCTGTCAGGAACTGGAATTACCATAGCCATCCCAGCTCCAAACTGTACGTGTGCCCAACTGGAACTGGAGACAAACCCTAAACAAGACCCCGTGGGTTAAGACTGAAATAAACCACAGGTGAGGAACACGTATTTCGTAACATCCAGCTTCAGTACAAGCCAAGACACAGATTCAGACAGGGAGCTGGATCCTCACCAGCACTTCTGAGTATCCACCAAAACATACATTAGTCTGGAGGGGCAGAAGCTCAACTATGGTGTCGAAGCAAGTGCTTCAAATGCCCATTAGGACATCCTCGAGCTGTGTGAAGAGCCTGTTTTGAGAAGCAGAGCATATTTCTGGAGAAGGATGCTTTCATTGTAAGTGTTGGCATAACCAGGACACACTCACCGTAGGTTCCCCGTCCTGCCATCTTATGGAACTGCTGCCAGGTGAGTGGTCCCTGCACATGCTGGATGTTCTCCCAGGTCCTGCCTGTCCGTTTTTTCTGGATGGCATCCTGGAGAAAGGGCTGCAGCGAGAGCAGCATGCGCACCACATCCTGGGAGGAGAGCATGCTGATGTCCAGCACTGCGAAGAACAAAAGGGTGTCAGACACTTCCAGAGAGCAACAGGAACAATCCTACTGAGGGGATAACACTTTTTGGTTTACTGCTTTTCATAGAACCCATAAATTTCTACAACTCTAATTAGCTTAAGTGCATTTAATGGAAACGCTGCTGAAGTAAAGCTGTGACCGCAAGCCTGTTCAAAGACCCTTCAACGTTGTTGTCCAGCTCAGTTCTTAAGAAGTCAGAGCAGCTTCAGCATATGAACAGGTAACATTTGACTGTAAAATCCCCTCTTTTCCCTTGGTGACACCCTCATACAGAACATTTACTTTCTGCTGACTCCTAATGCCCTTTACCAAACCAAAGGGGCTGTAATTTTGCCTTACAGAATCACAGAACTGTAGAATGTGTTAGGTTGGAAGGGACCTCCAAAGGGCATCTAGTCCAACCCCTCTACAACAACCAGGGCCATCACTCACGAGACCAGACTGCCCAGAGCCCCATCCAGCATGACCTTGAATGGCTCCAGGGATGGGGCCTCCACCACCTCTGTAGGCAGCCTTTTCCTGGGATCCACCACCTTCAGATTCAAGAACCTTCTCCTCCTGTCCAGCCTCTATCTGACCTTTTCCAGCTTCAAACCACAACCCCTAATCCTACCATTCCCCACCCTCAGGAAGAGTCTTCCCCAGCCTTCTGACAGCCCCTTTCAGGGACTGGAAGCTTGCTACAAGGTCTCCCTAGAGTCATCTCCTCTCCAGGCTACACAACCCAACCCTCCCACCCTGTCTTCACAGGAGAGGTGCTCCTGCCCTCTGAACATTTCCATGGCCAACACCCCACCAATTCTTCTAGTACTTGAACTTGTTTTGCATCTCTGCTTCCCACTTGTGAACCTCCACCTTTCACAGTTGAGATCACCAAGTCCCACTGGAATACTAGTGCTCAGACACACATTAGAAAGCTTTATGAATCTCACTTTACTTTTATGCACATCATTCCCACATAAAGGTGAAGTGCTCGTTTCAAACAGATTTACAGAGGTCACAAGAAAATTCAACGAAGAAAAAGGACCTGCTCAAGCCATACCATTGCTGTGAGGCCACGAGTGCACGGTGGCACTCCTGACCAGGGCTTCGTCCACCTTGCCCCCCGTGGGGTTGTCCACATACTGACGACCCTGCTCAAGGGCGTTGAAGCACTCGATCCATGAGTCATTGCTGTCCGCCTGCAGCCTGTCATAGCTCCAGTTCATGCACGGCAGTGGCTGGCGGTTGTTGGAGGACATGTAATCCAAGCAGCTCAGCGAGGTGAAGGGCTGCGTGTGCTGATTCTGGAGCAGGAGGAGGAGGCTCATGGGAGGTTCCTGGGTCCTTCGAGCTCCCTCTCCCATCTGAGAGATGAAGTTGCTTTGACAGATCATTAGGCGTCTCTCTGCAGCTTGGCCAATGTCCGAGGTCTTGCCAAAAATATCCAGCTCATCCTCAATGAACAGCCCGGAGTTGTAACCTAACTTGCGGTTCATGATGGCACTGAAGCCGCAGGTGCAGCGATACTGATCCTCGTTGGACGAGTCAGGGATGTACAACCCCACATCAGCACCTTTAATATTCATGTTACAGGCGCATATACAGCAGCTGTCGAAGTTACGGTCTTTGAAGATGTTTAATACCGAGTCTGAGAGGATTAGGGTGACATAGAGGCTGTGGGCCTCCGGGATGGGCTGCACAGTGGCTGGCTCCACGGAGTTAAGCGGTCGCGTTGTAGAAGGGGTAGAAGCGGGTGACCCTTGATCTGTGCTGTCGTATTTTACAGATCCTTGTCCGCTCGCCGTACCCCCACCTCTAGGAGTCCTAGGGGTCCTGGGTGTGCGCGGTGTGGGGACAGAGAAGCGGGGAGTTGCTGGTGAGGGCAGGACTGCCCCGCTGTTGCTGGCTGAAGCGGTGCTGTTGAGTGTCACCGGGGTGTTCATCTGGGGAGTGCTCATCTGAAGATAGTCCTGGTCGGCCAAACTCCCAACACTAGGCACATTGCTATGGGAGACACATGACACAGAGTCAGATGCCAAAACTCACATTGAAATACAAAGAGATACACAGATACACAGATCGTTAGAGGCTGGAAGGGAACTCCAGAGGTCATCGAGTCCAATGCCCCCTGCTCTAGCAGGACCATAGAACCTAAGGAAGGTTACACAAAAACACATTCAGATGGGTCTGAAAAGCCTCTAGAGAAAGAGACTCTACAACTTCCCTGGGCAATCCATTCCAGCGCTCTGTCACTCTTACTGCAAAGAAGTTCTTCCTTATGTTGAGGTGGAACCTTCTGTGCTTCAACTGACACCCACTGCCCCTTGTCCTACCACAGGGCGCAAGTGAAAAGAGATTGTCTCTTTCTTCTTTACACCCAGCCCGCATGGATTTATAAACAGCGATTAAATCCTCTCGCAATCACCTTCTCTCTAAGCTGAACATTCCCAGGTCTCTCAATCTCTCCTCAAAAGGCTGGTGGTCCAGTCCCCTAATAATCCTCAGGCTCCTCTGTTGGGCTCTCAATCAGATCTCTGTCCCTCTTCAACCGGGGAGCCCAGAACAGGACACAATATTCCAGATGTGGCCTCACTAGGGCAGAGTAGAGGGAGAAGAGAATCTCCCTTGATCTGCTGAACACACTCTTCTTAACGCACCACAGGATTCCATTGGCCTTCTTGGCCACAAGGGCACAAATGATAAGGAGGAGTCACTGTAACTGCAATGAAGAAAGAACGAGCATTCTCCTGGTAACCTTTTACTCAAGTCTCAGCTGAAATTGTAACTCTCATCACGAGCAGTGATGTTTCTTATCAGTGCAACAAAACAGGATCAACTCAGGCACTCAGCCCTCCTCAAAGGTTGTCCCAATGGCCTAAACCTCAAACACTCTTACACAGAATCTCTGGATAAATTATCATGTGGAGACTTTGGGTTATTTGTCACTCTTTTCCCTAAAAAGGGAACAAATTGGTTTTTTAATCACAATTGTCTATAGGGAGATGTGCATTGGTGGAGATATGAAGGAAACCTTTCAGAAGAAGGTATTTAAATCCCATTGCTGCAACTAGCTGTCAGAGATTTGCAACTGATAAAGGTACTTCAGATTCTATAAAAGCAAACACTCAGCATCACTCAGCCTGCTGCACAAGAAACAGCCCAGTACAAACAGTCCAGGGCAGCTAAGAACCCTGGGCTTGGGTCACCTCCTGTCATGGGTGGCTGCTATCACTCTGGTTTTGTCATTTTCTGCCAAATTCAAGTGACCAGAGAACAGCCTGCACATTCCCAGGAGATCATTCGTCTCTCTGGAGTGACTCACACTCAGAACAGGTAACACAGAGCCAATCAAAGAAATAAGATCTTCACTTCTCTCTTTAACAGTTGTTAACAAACTCCTCAGCTTCCCCTGAGTGTGTTCTAGGGCCAGGGAGAATTGCAACAACTCAATGAGCCTCCTGATAAAGGATGGGAAACAGGTTTTTTTGATGTTTGCCTGCTCTGACTGTGCATTTTGGGAGTTATGTTAGAACAGGGACTATTCCAATGTTCTTGTGTCATTAGTGTCTTGAAAAAATCCTGGTGAAGCATCATTTCGTTACCTTGAACCCCTGTATGTCCAGCTCTATGCGAGGAAATTAAAAAACCCCATGAACAAAGGTTTGAAGGAGCTCTGGGTGGAAGCAGATGGAATGCCTCAGCCTAATAGGAAAAGGTGACCTAGAAACCCTGATTGGCAATCACCGCTCTGTCGGAAGCCTGCAGTAATAATCTTCACTCTAATTGGATTACGTTGAAAATGAAAGGGTTTTTTTCTCCCCCAACAAATACCTGAAATTAATAAACCAGCTCAGGCCTGGTGAATCCGTTACTATCACGAAAAAAGCCTGAGAATTACATTGATCCCCTGGCACTATCAAGGGTTTACAGTTCTCTTTTTGCAACTCTTTTGTGAACATGGAAGGATCCTTTGGAGCTGGGAAAGGGCTGATTTAAAGGATTTACAGACTTGATTTAAAGATACAGGCTGCTTCCTCTGGAAACAACTGCAGAGCACACGAGACCTCTGAGCTGGCATTATTCCTGGTAAAGGTTTTATTAATTTAATGATGGAAATTCCTGATACTTTTTAGAACTCTCAGCAATGCCTTTCCGTCACAAACAGAACCCACGAAGAAACACAAGCTTTTCCATGTAATAGCAGTGCTGCTTATAGGTCTTTGTAATGATGGATTTAAAAAGTTCAGAACTTCTGTGCAGGTTCTGGTGTGGAGTAAAGATATTAAAACGTTTTCATTAACAAGCTGGTTTAGGTTAGGGCACGATTCATTCCCTATAAGACCGTACTCACTTGTAGCCATCTCTAATGAAAGTGGCTGCAGGTGGCAAAGGAAGTTGCTCAATTTTAGGAGGAACAGCCCAGGAAGGCCTGAAAACGCAGGTGTCTGGTATCTTCAGAGGTAGGAGGCACTGGCTTGGCAGGATCTTCAGTGGAGCAAACACGGAGGAGCCCACAAAAGGCTGAAATGATGGAACTTTGTGCACATATGAAAAATCCTGTAACAGCCAACCGACAGTGTTTACAACACAATTAGGCTGCTCTTTATAATTACATATCACTTTATCATGAATTATCAGTATAATCATCAGTCAACTATCCATACAATCACTAAACTGCTGGTACTGTTTGAGCCCTCTGCAACAGCAGTTTTTCCACAGGTGAGTGCATTTACTCATTCCACACAATACTTGAGATCTGTTCCCTCAAGGGAACTCAGCCGAGGTGTTTATCCAGATTTCCCCTTGCACTCACTGAGGCCAAGCTCTGAGCAGTGAGCAGGGTATCATGTAGTTTTCATACTAGCTAACTCCAAGCACCTAATTCAGGCACTTAGGAGGTTAATCTGCAAGACTTCTATACTGCCAATGGAAAGAGGCTGAGTCACAGCATGAAGAAATCACAGGTGCCTTAAATCAGCCTCTTGGAATAATCATAATAACGGGGATGAATTGAATCCAAGTAGTAGTAGCAGTAGACACACTAATATTAAATACAAACTCAGCACTACACATAAACAATGTGCTCAGTGTGATATTAAATGTGTGATTGTTTAGAAAAATCAAAACCTACATAACTGAGATCATAGAACACCCCATCTTTGGTAGGTACCTTAATTTCTTCAGGTTTAGGGCTACCTAACCCATCTTCCACCTCCATCTTAAACTCAGCAAGCTGGGTTGGAACCATGTTGACCATAGGACTTTCCATCATTCCCAAAGTAGTCACAGTCTCTGAGCTTATTCCATCCTTATAGCTCATCACTGGGGAGAAGGCGGGGTGTTGTTCTAATGAAGGCGGTGTTGGGAACATCCTTTGGAGATCTGCCACAGCTAAATACGATGAAATAACACACTGGTAAGCATTACAGTACAAATTCCCAAGGACATCCAGAAAGACGTAAGAGTCTGACTCTAATCTGTTCAAACGCAACCAAGATTCTAGAGAGTCTTTACACCAGTATAAATCCAGACAGAAAGAATCCTAGGGATAAATCCCCAAAATTCATCAGGACCCTTTGTAAGCTTCAGCAGAAGCATAAACTGGTAGAAACATAAATTCCACACACAATTTTAACAGGAATAAAGACATAATAGATTAACTGACATGAATCCAAGGTTGACCCCAGCAACTGTTGCTCAGGAGATAGAAGGTGTTTTCTTCCCTTTACAGGACTCGACCAAAGTTTTGAAACAGGAGGCTTTTGGAATTAGCAGCACTTAGCTGTGTTTTTCCAGTGACACACCGATACTGTAGCCTCACTGGGTCTGCAGCAACATAACTCCTGGAGAGCAGTCAGGCTGCTGTTGCTAACACAAACAGTTCCGCTTCACAGCCACAGTGCCAGGTTCCCAGAGACAGGGGAAGCCTTGAAGTTACTATTTGGCCACATAAGGCATTAAGCCAGGAAAATCCCTGAATAACCCTTTAGCACAATCATCCATCGGATATGTTTCCTCTTTAAGCAAAACAAAAACCCAACAAAAATGCTTTATGAAGTGTAAGGCAACCAAACATAAATCAGAATAGAGTCTTGTAGTTTCCCCCCAGCTTCAGTCTTTTTCCTTCCAGCTAGCAGGTCCCATATTTATTTTTGTTAAAATTCAGGACATAAACTACCTTCTCCTGATCTGGATTAGGACAGATTTCCTCTGGACATAACCCTTACCGTGTTGAACTCACTGCTGAAACACTTAGAGAATCACAGAGTGATTCAGGTTGGAAAAGACCTCTAAGCTCACGGAGTCCAACCACTAATCAAACTGTTCCAACCAACCACTAAATCCTGTCCCTAAGCTCCACATCTCCAGGACTTTGAAACACATCAAGGGATGGTGATTCAACCCCCTCCCTGGGGTAAATCCCCACAGGTGTTTCCTCTAAAACACTTGTTCTGGCAGACTAAACACCCAGTAACCGTCAAAGTTAAACTCAGTCTTTCAAAAACTGGAGGAGTGAAGTCACTAACGGGGCATGAATTATTCCCACTCAGTTGGGTTTTGTATCCCTTTCTCAGTCTTTGAATTGAGAGGACCTCAATTCAAGACTGAGATTCAAGACCTTTATCTTCCCCGATAAAGGATAAATTAATGTGGAAACCAGGTTCAGTAGAATAGAAAGAACTGTTTAGCTCCCAATGCCAGTATGAAACAGAAGCCTCAGGGTGCCGGCTGGACTAGCTACTGCCTCTGTGCTTCAATACCCAGAGCTGTGCTTCAGAAACCGGGGAGAATGGGACAGGGAAGAAGGTGGAAATGTGACTTTATTGCAATGTTCGAGGCATTTCAGTTCCCCGCAGGTACCGCTGCGCCTCAGTGGCTGCTTGTCAAGAGGACAGCTATGGAACAGGAGGGGAGGGAATGTGTTTCACTTATCTCATCCAGCTCCATACATTTCATTTTCTCACACTTGGGCTCACCCTAGTTAGCACAATTCCGCAGTGCAGATTGATAAAGAAGTTTAATTACAAAAAACCCCCCAACCCTCCAGCTACCGGGTAACTATCATTATTCATTTTCATGTGTGTCAGGCTTGGAAAAGCTTTGCATATTTTAAAAAGCTATGGATCAACTAAACCTGTCAAAATCCAATCTCTGTATGCCTCAGAGTTCTGCCTTTCGGTAAATCAGAGCAGCTTTTATGGGTCCATAAAACTCTGACTCATCTCCTTCAGCCTGAGTTTTTTTCCTTCTCCCCAATTTGTTCTCATTACCGGCTGCAGTTAATGAGGAGGCATTAAAGAATGATTTGCAGAAAGATCTGATTTCTGCTTACAGCGGCCACAAAAATCAACCATTCTTCCTCCTTACCACCAAGTCATTCGTAATTCCTAACACAACTGTTTAGCTTTATAACAAACCCTCTCAGCTTCCTCCTCTCACACACACAGACACGTACTTCCCATCTCCAGAGAAATGCCCTGGGCAGCCTCTGCCAG
This sequence comes from Rhinopomastus cyanomelas, assembly GCA_013400115.1. Taxonomy (NCBI): domain Eukaryota; kingdom Metazoa; phylum Chordata; class Aves; order Bucerotiformes; family Rhinopomastidae; genus Rhinopomastus; species Rhinopomastus cyanomelas. The sequence goes on from VXBP01007531.1 coordinate 1,217,763, forward strand.
GGCTTGACAGCTAGAACCCAGTTCTTCAATTTTAATCATTCCAAATCCAGATTAAACCCCGAGGGTGATTTGAGGCTGAATTTGTCACATGCTGAATGCAATTTCCTTCCAAGACAGGTTATACCACAGCGGCCAGCTGGTACAGCCACAGCTTTAAATTCTTTGAATTTTCCAACAAAAGCAATGATCGATACTCAGAGCTGAGTTTGGTAACGGTGTAAAAGACTGCCTGAGATTTAACACCCATCTGTGGACAGAGGGGATGGCTTCTACATGAAGCTCAGTAAGCAATCCCTCCCACACTTCCCATCTCAGACAGCAGCACGTTACAAACAAATGCCTGTACTGCCATCCTGTGCTTCCATTAAAACTTGCTTATCTCAATAGTGGCATCTGTTCATTAGAAAGCGGCACGCACCATGCCTCAGTCCTGAATGGGGGACTCATTGAGGCTCCTACAAAAGACAGATCAGGCTCTAAGGAACCCTGAGCTGTCAGAGCAGGGTTGTTGCTACTTACTCGGAGGGTAAGGTACTGCTGTTCTGCTGTCCTTCCCCACAGGACGCTCCTCAGAGCCCACTGCAGGCAGCTTGGATGACCGGAGAGCTGGTGACACAGCCTGAAAGAAGAATTACCACATTAAAAAAGAAACTTCACCATTCATAAGCTGTTAAAAAAGTCCTTAATGCTCCCTGAATTAGATTTCGCACAAAAGACAAAAGTGCGCTTTTCTACTCTGCCACCTGCTACCCCACAGGTTCTGGATTGCTCTTTCCTCTCTCTCAACACTAAACCAGAACAGTCTCTGGAACACCTGCCTGTCTGTACACACAAATCACACTGAAGATGGTCCTGCAGATTCAGCGATGGGACTGAACCAGTGCCATCCCCGTTTGGACCACTCTGAGGCACCAACAAGAACCGAAACTGGGCCAGACGGCTGCACACAGTCTGACACATAGCCGGCCTTTAGGACAGGCACAACTTTAGGTCTGTCCAGGCCAACGCCGCAGGAAAAGATTATTTGAATTTACTAGAGGACTGTTCTGTCAAAATTAGATATTAACTGTGACTTCTGAAGTGACAAAAGGAGGATCTTTTCCACAGCTCTCAGACAAACACCAAGTACTGACAAAAGCTGAGCAGACCGATGCAGAGGTGATGCCTTTCTAAGGCAGCTGTGCTGTTTTACCCATGAAGTGCCTCTCACAACCTGTTTGTGCAGTGGCTGTGTGTGACCAGCTTCTCCTCACACCTGAAAAACTGTCATACAACATAAGTTTTTATGTCCCTGAGATGTCTCCTAAGGTTCCTGAACTATACATGGTGATTTCTACCACAGTATCTTGCTGGGACAGCAGTTCTTCCTGGTTAAATCCAGCCCTGGTCACCTGTTGCAGATCATCGCTCTCCACTAGGATTCCATTATCATCCTCCTCATCTTCTTTGGCCAACATCTAAGTCTGCAAGCCCTCAGCCCTACAAAGACTTACACCAAGCTCATCTTCATCGGAATTATCGAAGATATTATCGAGATCATGAAGCGAAGGTGCTAGATCCGTCACTTGTGTGAGGCTCCCAGAGCTCCCTCGCACTGCTGCATTGTCTTGCCGGGTATCTGCCAAAAAGAAAGGTAAAACCACATGTAAAAAGGGAGTAGAGGTAAGAAACACATCACCACCTCACTCCCAGCATGGATCACTGAGGCCCCTTTTCTCTGCTGCAGCCTAGCAAAAGCCTTGCAGTCCAGTTCTAAGCAAGCACCACAGGTCAGTCAAAGGAGATTGAACAGAGCTACTGCTCAACTTGAAAAAATTATATTAATTACATTATTATGGAAAGGACAAGCAGAATCAAGTTTTTTACCATCTCAGGAGCTGTCTACAGCTCTCTCAGTAGAATAGAATGTTCAGTATGTGCTTATTCCTTTCAGCTTTGAGCATTTTTGCTTTGTAGAGCAAACTGAACTGCTTTCACTCACCAGCCTTTGGAGCAGAACTGAAAATAGACATGGCATCTTTGCCATCAGGGACAGGCGCTGAATGACCCGTTGGGGGGATTTCCTTGGTACTGAGTCCATCTTCTGACTACACAAAAAAAATCCAAGAGTTTTTAATGGCAATAATTCCAACTATTTAAAAACAGCTGCTTAACTGTGTCGAGCCCAGCTCAGGGGTCTTGACTAAATGCTTTGAGAAGCAAAACACTCTATAAAATTAAAAGGGGAAGGAACACAGTTGTCTGCTGTTTATCTACATATTGGGAAAGTAACATCATGTAGGATTTACAAAGCATTCCACAAGTACCAGTTAACTTCACTAGCTAGTGCAGACAACTACCCACCCCAGCTTCTCCAGAAAACACATCCTGTAGCATTTTAAGCACAGGGGTGAGCAAGTGAGCAGCCAGACACTGACACAGCTATATGTTCAGGGGAGGTGGTGATGGACACACAACAGTGACTCAAGTGTTCTCTTTCTCACATAACGTTCAAATCAAATCCTCCCAGCAGAAGGCCATACTAGCTCTGCCCAAGGGAAATCAAATAAACCTGGGCAGGAGATCTGAGCCCTGCAGTGAGGTGACGGGGCAACCTGAAGGAAGCAAATAAAAAACCCCCAACACTACCAGAAAATGCTCTCCAAGTGAGCACACAGCTCGAAACACTGTGCTGCAGTACTCTTAAGTCCAGTACAAACAAGATTGATGAAGACTGACATATTACCTTGTTCTTTTTCAAAGGGTCTTTCTCAGTCCCAAGTTTGCATTTCTTACTGCCAGTGAAGCTGTACTTGATGTCGCCATCCTCAAAGGTGTAGGGATCACTGGCATCTCCCAGACCTTCTCCGGGCTGCTGTATTAAAGGCAAGGGTTCCAGATAGCTTAGTGTCTGCACAGGCTTCTGCTCTTCCAAAATTTTAAACCGTTTATTAGGTTGTGCTAAAAGCCTGGAAGTAAAAGTGAACAAACAGACAAAGGCATCATGAAACAAATGCAATGCACCTTGTACAGCCAAGAAGAACACCAGCTCTGAGGATCTGTAGCTGTCACACAAGCACAGTCTGCACTCACTCCTCCCACCTTCCTCTGGCAGAAATGTGGGGTTTCCTCACGGAAAGGATGCATTTGCCTATCTCTAGTATCAAAACTGTTACTGATTTAAGAACTACATTGAGACAAGAGAATTAATCTTGTCACCAGATAAATCAGACCACCTTGAATCACATAGAACCCCCTCAGCCTCCCCAGTTCCACTGGAATTACCCAAATCAACATTATCAAAGCTCAAAAAATCTTCCATTCACATTAGCTCGTTTTCATTAACTACTTCTACATATTTTGGTCTCCACTGAAGCCAGCCTTTGGTCACACTCATGCTTTAACAGCAGCCCCCTGGGGTCGCTGGCACTCTCACCTTTTCAGGGCAGTGCTGTCTGAGTTGATTTCCATCTTGGCATCGTATCTCTCGCTTGGAAGATCCGGTGGCCTGAACTCTGGGTCGTCACTTGGTGGGACACTGTAGGTCCTCCACACATCGAGCGAGCCATTGTTGGGAGTTATCCCACAGTACAACGCTGTCTCACTGACCTCTGCCATCAGAGGTAACCTCTGTCCGACAAGGACTGTCCTGTCATCTAAGCTGGGCAACGGCTGGAGCTCCAGCCCGCTGCCATAGAGTGCTGGGTTTACTGGTACGGAAGGTGGGTCCAGGTTCTCTGCTTCCTGACCTCTTGGCTGGGGGCTAAGAGTGGGAGGCAGAGGAGAGGTGGGGGAATGAGGTGAATCCATAGGATTCATATTAATTTGCTTGCTTGGGTTCCTAGCAGGTATAGAGAGCGGCTTCTCATACTTCCTGGAGCTAGGGATTTCCAAGGAGGGCTCCAGGCCTGTCAACCCCAGTTTCTGCCCTGGCGCGTCCTGCTCCATGCATAGCTCTTCAGTCACTGAAGGCCGATGGTGAAATGGCATCAGAGGTCTTTTCTGCAGTTTCTCTCCCTTCTCCTGCCTCTCTGTCGTTTTGTGCTTTGAGGAGGCAGGAGGTGGCAATGCTGAGGAGGATGATGTTCCCACACCAAATCCTGGCTGGTTTATCGTTGGGGGACGGTTGGAGCCAGCAGCACAGCGCTGCTTGAACACCTTGTGCCTGCAAGCAGAGGCACAAACAAGTCACTGCATGGTTTGCATGGTTTATATGATCAAAAGGAACTAAAAACCCAACTCTGAATCCAACTAACAGCACAGAGAAACCATCTTTTATCAGACCCTGAGATGGTCACACAACAAAATATATCCAGGCTACTGCTGCATTTGTCACCCTAAAGACAGAGACTTTCAGACAAGCTGCCACAAAGCTGCACTGTGGCTCCTGCATTGCTGAGCAGGGACAGCCGGGAGTTGTGTCAGCTCTGTTCACATGGCATGATGCTGTCATGGAGGTTTCCTCCTCCAGTAATGAAAAATAGGGACAATTCCAGTCCAAAACCAAACCAGCCAACCCCAAAAAGCAATTACAAACTGCTGAAGAGAGCACTAATAAATATCATTAAATACTCAAAAGAAGTACCAACATACAGACCCAGTACTGCTTTATATGTTATTATGGCTTTTTCATGTAGCTGATGGTCCCCAAGCATGTTACAACAGGGACATCTAACTCTGTCTGTATTTTTATTGCCCCTTTCTATTGCCTGGGGTTCTTTGTTTAGCTGTTTGATCGGTTATTCTAAGCTAAGTGGGAATTCAAAGATGTACAGTGCTTAATATTTATACCTGTTTAAAGTTAGATTCCATTTCAAAATCCATCCCTCCAGCCCTACTTGTGTTTATAACAACAGCTGGGACAGCTGCAAACCACTGCAGAACACAGAATGTGCCTGTGCTCAAAGATAAACGACACTGACCACAGGGAAAGCACCGGACAAGAGTGAGGAAACCCAATAGTGCTTTTATGACTCAGCTATGCAAACAGCCAGGTTGTACAGCTCACACCTGCTGTCAAACAGGACAAACACAACTCTGCGCTGGCTGCCCCTTGATCCTGTAACCCCTGACATAGCATTGCCCTGGCTCCACTGTCACCAGGACTTGCTGCAAGTTCTTTGCCACTGCAGATGGTCCGTGGCTGCTATCACCTGTAAGGCAGAGCTAACACCCCGCTAACCCTAGATTTGCCTTAAGTGTGTCTTGCAACATTTCATGGACTTAATTCTCTATCACTCATGTATTTTAACTGACCACAGAGAATTATTTCAGATGTTCTGCATTCAGCATACAAAGTGAGTCCAGAGGAGATTGAATGTGAGGCTGAGTACCAGAACCAGCCTCACAGACTCCACGTTTAAGATTCTAACTTGACATTTACACTCTCATTTATACACTACACAGAACAGGCACAGAAATAGCTGAAACATCATCTGCACAACAGCAGCTGTCCAGCTTCTGCAGCTACAGAGAACTTTGTTAGTGCTGTCTGAAATCACAGAACCATCAGAGCCCCACAGACTGTCCCATGTTGTAAAGGACCTCGAAAGGGCATCTAGTGCAACACCCCTGCAGTGAGCAGGGACATCTCCAACTAGACCTGATTGCGCAGAGCCTTGTCTAGCCTCACCTTGAATATCTCCAGGGATGGGGCCTCAGCCACCTCCTTGGGAAACTTGTTCCAGTGTTTAACCCCCACTCCTGCTAAAGAACTTCTTCCTAACAGCCCACTTTAATCTGCCCTTCTCTAATGTGAAACCACTGCCCCCTGTCCTATCACTCCAGCCTTCTTGTAGCCCTCCTTCAGGTACTGGAATGTCGCTGTCAGGTCCCCCTGGAACCTCCTCTTCTCTGGGCTGAACAACCACAGCTCCCTCAGCCTGTCCCTGTAGCGGAGGTGTCCCAGCCCTCTGATCATTTCTGTGGCCTCCTCTGGACCTGCTCTGTCAGGTCCCTGTCCTTCCTGTACTGAGGGCTCAAGAGCTGGACACAAACCAGGTATCACCTTCATTTTAAGGACAATGCATCCTCAGAAATTCCCAATTGCTATGTTTACTGACTCCAGCATGATGGAGTTATGACAGACAGTGTGAAGACTCTGAGCTGGACTGAAGCCTCAGGGGTGCTGCCTGGCAACCTTAGGGTCACCTCTCCTCTCCATTGCCATGGGCAACATGCTGTCCCACCATAAGCTTTGCCACCACAGCCTCCAGACTGATGCACAATTCCTCCACATCCCTTCATCTCTTCTAAAAACTCATAGAACTGGCTTCATGAGAAGCCAGACACAAAAGAAATGAGGACACAATCTCACTTCATTCCAGGCCGGACAACAGCAATCTCTAATCAACAATCTTTTGGTGACTGTGAGAACACTCCATTCCTCAGTTTGTGCACCAAGACCTCAGCAGGGACTGCTGTGGCAGGGAGCACAACTCAGGATTTGCTCAGACAACAAATTAACTTTACTGTTATTAACTACTTACTCATTTAGCACAAAGGTTAGCATAGCTCCCTCAGTGCTTGTGCTTGATCTTACAGACAACATTACCATGTTTTTAGGTCACAAAAACATCTTTACTGATGTCCTGAGTAGATGGTGACCATAGGAATCACCAATTTCAGTAGAGGCTTCACAGGACTGTTTTTGTTCAGCCCTGTCCCACCTCTCCGATCATTTTAACAATGGTTAAGCAGAACTGGTGGTGCCTCTCCTGCATGAGCAGTGCTGCAACTTTAAGACTTCAGCAAAGATGACAGATAAGGTAATGAAGTGTCTGCCTAAGAGAACTGCAACTGCTTTCTGATCAGCTGACAGTGGTGACCACATACCACATGTTTGATGTTCTCAGGGCTGGGTTTTGGTGTTCTGCGAGTCACAGCAGATGGACTAGAGATACATGGGGTAAAGTGATCCTTCTATTTGCTCCCTTCCTCTCAGCAAGGGCAGTAGCACCGTCCCTAAGTAAGGACACTCAAACTTAGGCAGGTTCTGTCCCCTCTCACCATGGGTCTTACCACTCCAGATGCGCCAGCCTGAAGGATGAGTTCATTATGAAGGAGATATATTTGAGTGATTCTGGCCTCTATTCTCTAGTCTGGGATAACTTTCCCACTCAAGTTGACTATGGCAAGTGCCAAAGACAGGAGATGCACATTAATCATCTGAGTACGAATGGTGGCCACAGTTCTGGTACTCGACTTTCCTCTTCTCTCAGCTCAAACACAACCCCCTTGTGTCAGTGCTCACCTCTGAGTTAAACTTGGCTCTGCCAACATGACAAACATTTACTCTCCTCCTAGCTCACCTGGAACACGAACAACTGACTCTTTGGACCGGATCCACAAAATCCCAAGATGCAGTATTGTTGGTAGGAACCTCCTCCTCCGCATTTGCAGTTGTGATTTGATTCCTCCTGAAGAAGATAAATTTAGTTTAGTAATCACATTCTGTAAAACAAAAGTTTAAAAGTGCAAATGCATGAATTCATGCAAATCCCCTCTAAATTACTACTTCTACCTCATCTCTGAAACAGAGTTCTCTATTTAACATTGGTTCTCTTTACCTCTCCTTAAAACTTAGAGTTTGATTTGTGTGGGAGGGCAGGACCAGCTCTACATCAGATAGTTCTGTCTGGAGTTTGCACATGGGAAGCAAGGGACCAGCACTTCAAGCTGAATCTGGAAATTCTTCTGACACATCCAGTGAGGAGATTGCAGGGAAACAGTGACAGGTTAAGATTTCAGGGCACACCATGCCATGATTATGCTTCAAATCTCCAGTTATACAGCTCTATTGCACTAACTACACGAACTCACCACAGTCTCACACACTAAATGTCGTGCTTTACCGGTATTACTCATGGAGTTCTAAATATCAAATATAGACCACTTGTTCTTCACTCGCCCAACTTGCACTCTAGCAACTACAAGTGGAGTAAGAACCTGCAATTGTTAAACCTGTAAACATCTAGCTGAGGGCATGTGGTGTACATCTGCAACCTCACAATTAAGTCACACAACTGCAAATACACTGTTAAGCACTGGGAGCTTTCAGCAGAGCGCAGCAACACATTTTCTTTGATAATGCTGTTCTGCACCATTAGCTTTGATTAGTGGACAGAGAACTCTGTGAGGAATAACGTTACCCCAGGCAAAACCATTACAATTTTACCTATCTATTCTGCATCATTAATAACCCAAACTGTCAGGACAGCTGCCTTACTTGGGCTGTGACCTGTTGAGAATGCATTCCTTCCAGACACGGTGAACCATGCGATTGTGGAATTTGGGAGCGATCTTGCCTGATTTCTTTGGACTGTGGACACTGACCATCCCCTCCTGTACAGTTGAGTGGCTGATGCTGCTCTGAGAGCATCCACTTTCTCCTGCAAAACAAGCCAAGCATTAGTGATACAGATGGTCTTCACTGCCACATTTTGTGCTTCTTCCTGAAAAGACTCTGACCCTCGCAAGGCTGCTGACTGCACAGACATTCACATTCACAAGGAAATGCTTAGGGCATCATTTCAAAGACTGACTACATTACATCCCAAAGCAGCGCTTGACTCGGGGGTAGCAAAGATGGCACTAGGTCATACCACGTCCACATGCCACAGTCGTGTGAGAGCTGCACCTCACGTGAGACAACACACCCTGCTGCTAATCTGGGTAATTTAGAAAGCTCCCTGTGATTCCTCTTACTGAATAACAAAGCAGCAGCATAGCTAAGAGCTTTTCCACAGTCATTCTGGACACCAAACCTGAATTTATGTTGTCTTTGGTGAGGCGTGTTAAAGATTACGTTTGTCACGTTATGGAGGGTTCTAAAAGCATCTATTAAGAAAATCAATAATTTAGACAGACTACTTCCAAAGAAGAATCAGTTCTTTATACTCAAGAGAAAGCCTCACTGAAGAAATGCATTAGTGTGATGGTATTTCTTGATAATTTGCTTGAGCTGAAGCAGCAGAATGAGAACTTGACCTAGTACATCCTCACAGATGGGATGTGCACTAGTGCAGCAAGTGCTCAGAAGCTCTCTGTTAGCACACACTGTTAGCACAGTCCCTGGTGTTCTAGGTAAGGCATCACAACTACCAGAGAGATAACAAACACAGACACTACTCCATCTCTGATTTACATTCTGCTCCATATTTCTGTGATGCAGAAATCGTTCCAGCTCTTGTGCAAGCAGATGTTTCTTTCTCTGCTGTGAACTATGGTTTTGTTTTCGACTAGCTGCAACAGCAGAGCCATTTCTCAGAGCTGAGCTCCATCAGCAGAGGGAGCTTTGGGCTCACTTGGGCTGGCAGCCGGGGAACTGCTCAGGATGGAAAAGGAAGGAAGGATATGCCGCATTTTAACAAGGTCAAAGCCATACAGAACACTAGAACACTTCGTCCTCCTGCCTGATGCAATTTAAGAAGCCTCAGGAACAAGCAGCTGAAAGGAGTCACTGCATCTAACAAGGTAGCTCTGATTCTTTCTGTGAGGTGACTTTCAAAATACAACTTTTGCAACCAAGCTGTCCAACCCTCTGTCTGCTCTGATTCTTCGTGCTTAGATTTGCTTTTCTCCAGTTAAACCCTCCCTAAATTTCTTCTTGTAAAGGATACTAATGAAAGAAGAGGCAGCCAAACCCACACACTCCTGGTCATACTGAGGTTTGTGGTTCCAACAATGTATTTCACCATCTTTCCAATGTTCTCCAACACCATGGACTCAACAGATGATTGAAAAACAGGTCAAACTCTCAGCATTAGCCACTCTGTGTATGTGGGTGTATAAAGAATCCTCCAGCACATACATACACGACACATGCATCCCATACAACAGCAGAACAGGCACAACTGCCAGGGGAAAAAATCTCTGATGGAAAGGCAAGGACAGAAACTATGAGAGGCTGACCAAGGAGCTACTGGAGCTTCCATGTCTCTCCCGAGTGTGTTAGTGGTTGTTTTCTACAGTTCTGGGTGGTATCTGTGCTATACAGAACAGCACAACATCAATCACAACTTTGCAGCAGCCAAAAACATTTTGTTCTAAGACACTGACATGAATGAAAATCTCCAACAAAATACTGGAATATATGCAAATAACTGCATCGGATACTGGTACAAACTGTGGAGGACACAAGCAGCTACTGACCAGAGGTCGTGGCTCAATCCCTACAGCTCAGCCATTCACTACTTTCAGCAGCAGTTTGTTTCACTACCTAATTTACACAAATGGAATATATGGTTGAAAGAGACCTGAAGTTATCATCCAGTCCATCTCCTGCCACAAACTGGATCAATAAATCTGACACAAACACCACAATCTCCTAAAATTAACTCTCCAAAACTCCAATGACCCAACCACCTCTCTGCCAGCAGAAATTCTGTAGCTTCCATCATATATCAGTAACCCTGGTCAACAGGGGAGGTCCCAGATGACTGGAGACTTGCCAATGCGACATCCATCTACAAGAAGGGCAGGAAGGATGATCCGGGGAGCTACAGGCCTGTCAGCCTGACCTCGGTACCAGGGAAGATCATGGAACAGTTCATCTTGGGGGTGATCACACGGCAAGTGCAGGACAACGGGGGCATCGGGCCCAGCCAGCATGGGTTCATGAAGGGCAAGTCCTGTTTAACCAACCTGATCTCCTTCTTTGATCAGGTGAATCCTAGTGAATGAGGGAAAAGCGGTGGATGTTGTCTACCTGGACTTCAGTCAGGCATTTGACACCGTTTCCCACAGCATTCTGCTGGAGAAGCTGGCGGCTTATGGCGTAGACAGGAGGACTCTTCGCTGGGTTAGAAACTGGCTAGACGGCCGAGCCCAGAGGGTGGTGGTGAATGGCGTGAAATCCAGTTGGTGGCCAGTCACAAGCAGTGTCCCTCAGGGCTCAGTTTTGGGACCGGTCTTGTTTAATATCTTTATCAATTATTTGGATGAGGGGCTCGAGTGCACCCTCAGTAAATTTGCGGATGACACAAAATTGAGCACGAGTGTCGATCTGCTGGAGGGTAGGGAGGCTCTGCAGCGGGATCTGGACAGGCTGGAGCGATGGGCTGAGCTCAACTGTATGAGGTTTAACAAGGCCAAGTGCTGGGTCATGCACTTTGGTCACAACAATCCCCAGCAACACTACAGGCTTGGAGAAGAGTGGCTGGAGAGCTGCCTGGTGGAGAAGGATTGATTGATAGCCAGCTGAACATGAGCCAGCAGTGTGCTCAGGTGGCCAAGAAGGCCAAGGGCATCCTGGCCTATATCAGAAATGGCGTGACCAGTAGGAGCAGGAAGGTGATTGTGCCCCTATACTCGGCATTGTGAGACTGCACCTCGAGTACTGTGTCCAGTTTTGGTCACCACAGTACAGGAAGGACATTGAGGTGCTGGAACGAGTTCAAAGAAGGGCAACCAAGTTGGTGAAGGGGCTGGAGGGCATGCCCTATGAGGAGAGGCTGAAGGTTGTTTAGTCTGGAGAAAACTGAGAGGGGACCTTATTGCCCTCTACAACTACCTAAAAGGAGGTTGTAGCAAGGCTGGTGTCGGTCTCTTCTCTCGAATTGGTGATGATAGGACAAGGGGAAATGGCCTCAAGTTGCGTCAGGGAAGGTTTAGACTGGATGTTAGAAAGAAATTCTTTACTGAGAGGGTGGTTAGGTGCTGGAACGGATTGCCCAGAGAGGTGGTGATGTCACCAACCCTGGAGGTGTTTAAGGAACGGGTGGATGTGGCGCTTGGGGATATGGTCTAGCGGTTAGGCACTAGGAGAAAGGGCTGGACTTGATGACCCTGGAGATCCTTCCCAGCCATGAAGATTCTATGATTCCCACCAGCCCATTTATTTGAATAATTCATCACCCTTCCTCAGAGAAGGATTTTCCTCCTGTTTAACCCAGATGTGCATTGCTCCAGTTTAGTTCTGTTGCACAGAACGTTTCTCCTTTTCTCCTTTTATGTCTCTAAAGACTGTCACATTGACTTTCCTACACATTTCTCTTCTCTAGACTAAACATCCTCAGTTCTTTCCATCTGCTGCTGTGTACAAGATCTATGGTGGTTCACACTGTGCTCCTCTGGACGCCATCCAGTTTGTTCACTTCTTTAAGCAATCAAACATGGATGTGGGACTGCAGCCTCATTCTCACTAGTACCAGGGAGAACTGAAATATTAGTGCCTCAGACTACTCCAGGTATCCTACTGAACCCCATGACTCTAGAACACAGTTACAGAAAACGGAGCTTAACTGTATTCACAGAGTTTTGTTTAGGATGTGGCTTCTTCGGGGCTGTTTTAAGCAGTGGCTTTTGCTCAGCACAGGCCTGCAGAACAAGTCCTCTGCTAAGGCTCATCTTTAACCAGCTACTGCTCACACGCTTCTCCTGATCATGAGCTCCGAGAAAGTGAAAGACTGACTCCAGCCTCCCAGGTTTACTGCTTACCCATAACAGCCTGCTCTGGAGAAGTGGGAGGAGTGAGCGGCATCCCACAGGTACTAGCAGGATCCTTCACACTTCCAAGCCCCTGCTGTCCCACATTTATATGGCCTCCAGTGTTGGCAGCATTCTGTGGCACGGGGATGTCACTCTGGGAGATGAGAACGAAGGCTGAAGGATAGACCATCCTTACACCACCTGCAAAGAAATGGAAAAACAAAATCTTAAAGGTATCTGATAAAGTCCAGCACCCCCAGCTACTTCCACTGGTTTTCAATGGTAATGAGACAAAACTTACTATGTGAAATAAAGAGCTAAGGAATTTTGTGTACTAATGTATGTCTAACCCCCTATAACCAGCACAGAGCTGAAACAAGTCGCTCGATGCTATGAATAATAGCATGTGGGATACAGGGAGTACAGAAGCTCGAGGCAAGATAACGAGTCAGATGTTCCTGTGTCAAGAGAGCTGCGAGAGAAGACAGGAAAATTATAATGGCTGTTCCTGATTAATTAATTTTTTTTAAAAAAGAAAAAAAACACATGGAAGAAAATAACCCTTCAGGCAGAACCCTGACACTTACCAACAATGACTTCAACTGCCACGGGGAAATCATTGTCATACCCCAGCTCCTCTTCCTCCTTCATGCCTTCTTTTTTCTTCAGCACCATGGGGTAGAAATACTGCCACTCCTCCATCAGCTTACGTGTGGCTGGGTCTGACATCTTGTACGACTGGCCCGTGAGGGTACCATTCAAACCATAGGGGCTCACCAGCACTGCAAAGGAAGGAACAGCAGTGGTACAATGCTAGCATCTCCACTGGGCAGAGCCCAGCCAGTCCCACTCACATCGTGATGTAAGGGTCTGTCGTCAGGGGAAGGGAATGGCCACACCAGGTGAGAGCGTGAATCTGAAGCACTGCCCAGCCAACCTTACTGAGCTAAAAATGGACCTCCCTGTGGTTCTGGTTAATCATTCCCACAGTGAACTGCTCTAAGAGTATTGAGACAGCACTGGCTTTGGCACAGAGATGACCATACATGGAAATGATAGAGGAGAGACAGTCAGCAACAGGGTTTTTACCAGGAACAGATGGTACAAGAGACTTCTCAACGTTAAAATCCCCGGCAATGGCACTGGATGAAGCTCTTTACACTCACAAGAAATAACAATCAGAGGCTCAACAACAGGTATTTCCATTCAGACTCAGTGTTGCCCTTAGTCCCATCTGATTTGAGACAGCAGTGAGTTTAGCTCAATGAAATAAAACCTGCTATGGATTAAGTGTCTGAGCCTCTGCCACAACTTTACATTTAGAAACAAAATGTTTTCCAATAAAGCCTCTATAAATTTATGTCTCTATAAATGCTCAGCTTGTAAGTCTCTGCGTATTTTTTTAATGTATGTTTAATTTTATAAAGGTTTCTTGCTTTAATTGCTTTGAAATTATAATTTCAAGCTGTAGCACAGACAGTGACTCAAATATTCCTGGATGGTTTTGATGTAGAGCATTGCACCACAGACTTAATAACCCATTAACTTAATTCTGCAAAACCCTAATTTCTTACTCTGGCAAACAGTCACAGGTACCTCGAGCTTTTCACTGTTTCTGATGTGTTTTCAAACACACCCTTTATTCTATTTTTGTAAACAAAACAGTGGGTGATCTGTGAATGGAAAGCACTTAGAATCAGATTAGCTCTGTGTTCATCTTCAGGCAGCACTGAAGTTGTAGGTTTGAGCCCACTGACCTAGACATTGCATAAGAAAATCAATCCAGGGCACTCATTTCAATAATCAGTATTTTTTTAAAAAAATTATTATTTTGTGTCTATTCACTAGAAGTGTGAACCTTTAAAACCAGTGCTAATGAAATTCCCCCTAGTGCTGTGCAAAATCCCCTCATCATTTGTGGCTGGCTCCAGCGCTGAAGCCCAAACACCACTTTCCTGAACAGCAGGTTGACCCATCAGAAGAGTTACGTGATCTTTATTCACCTCTGAAGAGACCAGGAGCGAGGTCCCAGCACACAGAGTGAGGACTATGGCCAAGAAGGTCCAAACACTGCTCCCTTACCTTGGAACGGTGCCGGCGAGGACTGGGCCATGTGGATATGCTCTTCGTTGATCAGGTAGATTGGCTGGTGCTGGGCAATTTCCACGCTCGTGCACACATTGCTTTCCCCATGAAGAAAGAACGTGAAGGCACACGACAAGTGTTCACTGGAGGAGAGGAGAAAAGGATAAACAGATTTATTAGCTTGTTAATGAACTCATGGGAGAGACCAACCCCAGACCAACCACAGCCCTTCTGCTCTGTCACTTGCGGCACCAAATACAGGTTCCTACAACAGGGCAACCTGGCAGTAGACACCAGTTTGACCACTGTGGCAACCACCTCCTAGATCTGTTTTCTTACCTCACTCAACTGATCAAAAAAATACCATCACAAACAAAAACAATTCAAATAGTGAAGATAGAAGATTTCAGAAATTCTTCCAAATTGACTCAGCAACGGGTTCAAGAAGAAAAGGAATAAAAAAGGATCAAGAGACAGGTTTGTCAAACATCTCCTGAGTCTCCCTGAAAGAAACTAAAAGCGCATGATCTCAGATGAACCATGGATTTGCCATTGATGATTAAACTCAATTTGAAGAGAAGAGTATTTAAAATGTTCCCCCTTTATTCTACCCATAGAGTGACCTCCTGTCATAGTTAACTATCGGCTTAAATATCCCTTGATTCAATAAAAAAAGAACTCCCTCCCCAATTTTATGCTTTTTATCATCATTCTAATCAGAAAAGTATTTGCAGAGCTGCAGTGGTGATCAGGCAATGATTTTTCTGTCTAGTACAATAGCTGGGCACAGTTTTATGATCATTTGCTTTGGCCCTGGGCCAGTCATAACGCAACTGGTGTTTTAAAGTCAGTTCCTGCTCTCAGCAAGAAGAAACAACATGGGCAACTACAGCAATTTCACTGTAGTGATGATGAAGTCAATCACCTTCTCTACTACTGTTCACAATTTTTATAACAAGGCACTGATGGTGTGGAACAAGAAGCTGGTTTCCTTCCACTCAATGATCCTACACATTATGTAGAAAAACGATGATCCTTTACTACAAGGTTTGAGCCTCAACCACCACTACAAAAGCCTTGAAGAAAATACTGTGTTGAGAAAACAGGAAAGGTTGTTTCTCAGTTAAGTGACAGAGAACAGCTACACTTCCTTGATGCTACCATCCCCTGTCCAGAATGTCTGTTGCAGTAACTTAATCCCATTAAATAAAAGGTTTTCTTAGATTTCCATTTTCACAATGAAAAGAAATGTCACTATCGTTGATGAACTGATCATTAATTTACGAGGGGAGAGAGGGAGCAGGACATGGCACAAAGATTTCTAACCATCTGTTTTGTCACAAGAAGACAACAAATCAATTCATGTAGAAAAAAACCCAGTTGACCAGACTTCTGTACACACAAGAAACACAGCAATAAAAGCAAAGCTCTATTATTTAATCAAAACCCACTAGACTCCTTACAAAAGATGATAGAACTTAATAGCAAAAAGGTCTTGATAAATAGAAAATCATGACGTATCAGCTCTGGGATCAAGTGGGGATAATCTCTACAAAGAGTTCAGCATGCAGCAGGTCAGCCCTTCTGAAGCAGAGAGCAAAGCTCTTTGTTGAGTAGCCGTTTCCAGCTCCTGGCTTTAGAATATTATACAGGAATCTTTCATATTGTGCAAGCACTCTACAGTGTCTACCTGGGAAAGTCTCACTTGCCTTCTATTGAACCAAAGGGAAAAATGGCCTTCTGGGACCACACAGGGTCAAGCCTCTTGCAAAGTGGTCTGGCATGAATGAACTGCATGCATCTTATCCAGCATTCACCACTGTCCACAAACATGGGGAGAGTAAGAAATGCCTCAAATCACGGTTTAATGAGCAAGACACGGCTTGGTTTTGCAGGGAATTGAACAGACACCACTGAGTTTTTCCACTGAGAGTCAATTAACACAGGAATGAATCACTAAGTTCAGAAAATTAAACAGCCTTGGACGAGAAGTGCTCACAAGTGATGGCATGAAAAAAATCCCAAATACAGTACCGGCTATTCATAACTTCCTGCAAATAGCACAGATTAAAGAATAACAAAAATGACTATCATTGCCCATGAGCAGCAAGAAATGCTGCACTGGAGTAATTTCTAGTCCCAGACCCCAAGTCATACGCAGCTATGGCCAGAACTCACCATCTCAGTCAGTCACATCTTCCTTTTCCCCAAAGCAGTGCTGAGCAGTCAGACAATAACAGAATCGTTCAGTTTGTTAAACCTCTACTAGAGCACAGTACTACCAGGGACAAGCTGCTTTACAGCTGTGAATGATCCTGCATCTGAGAATTTCATAAGCCATAACGCTAAAACACTAATTCAGCTTTCCCTTCAACTTTATAAGTGGTTTCAGATAATTATCAGTTATAAAAAAACAAAAGCATTTCCACAGTATTAAACATAAAATCATGGAATTGTTCAGGTTGGAAAAGACCTTCAAGATCACCAAGTCCAACCGTGAACCTAACTGTCTGAATCCACTGCTAAACCCTGCCACTGCAAACAATTCCTAAGGCAGCAATGTGCTGCAGCCATTCGTCCCACAGGGAACTCTCACCCACACACAGAAAAAGAACAGCTGAAACACGTTCTGCAACACTGTTGTGGGGCATCTTTCTGTTTGGAGGAGAGACACAATGGTCTTCACAGTGAGTAGAGCCCAAAACAAGAAGCAGGATAAAATACACCACCTTGAGAGCTGCCTTAGCCTGCCAGTTTCCATGCAGAGTGCCCACTGCTCCTGTATACAGCCAGACACTGTGTGCAGACACACACATACAGCTTGGAAAAGCCCTTCAAGCTCATCAGAGTCCGCATGAGGATGTCATGCAGACTCTGACCAGGCTCAGCCTCCACAGCCTGTGCCTTGGCCGCTGTCTCCAAAGCAATGCCACTGCAAACAATTCCTGAGGCAGGAATGTGCTGCAGTCATCCGTCCTACAGGGAATTCTCACCCACACACGGAAATGGAACAGCTGAAACGCGTTCTGAGACACTGTTGTGGGGCACCTGTCTGTTTGGAGGGGAGACACAATGGTCTTCAGAATGAGTAGAGGCCAAAAAAAGAAACAGGATAGAAGAAACCACCCCAAGAGCTGCCTTAGCCTGCTGGTTTCCATGCAGAGTGCCCAATGGACAGGCCCTGTGTGCAGACACAGTCATTCAAGCTCATCAAGTCCAAACATTAACCCAACTGTCCAAACCCACTGCTAAACCCTGTCCTTGAGCTCCAGATCTCCACAATTGTGAAACATGGCCAGGGATGGCGATTCAACCTCCCCCCTGGGCAGGCTGTTCCCAAAGGCTGAGGAGCCTTTCCATAGAATCACAGAATCACTACGGACTGGAAAGGACCTCGAAAGATCATCCGGTCCAATCCCCCTGACACAGCAGGATCACCTAGACCAAATCACACAGGAACACATCCCCCAGGTCCCTTTCTCCTACACTACTCTCCAACAGGTCAGTCCCCAGCCTATACTGGTACCTGGGGTTGTTCTTGCCCAGATGCAAGACTCTACACCTATCCTTGTTGTACCTCATTAGATTTTTCTCTGCCCAGCTCTCCAGACTGTCCAGATCTCGCTGAATAGCAGCACAGTCTGCAGGGATGTTGGCGACACCACCCAGCTTTGTGTCATCAGCAAACTTGCTGACAGCGCAGGCCAATCCCTCATCCAAGTCATCAATGAATAGATTGAACAGGACTTGTCCCAGCACCGACCCCAGGGGCACTCCACTAGATACAGGCCTCCAACTAGACTCCCTTGACCACTATTGTCTGACTTCTAGCCTATAGCCAGTTTACAATCCACATTACTACGTGAAAATCTAGACCACACTGCCTCAGTTTGTCTGTGAGGATGGTTTGAGAGACTGTGTGTGTCAAAAGCCTTACTTAAGTCAAGATAGATCACATGCACTGCTCTGCCATCATCCATCCACCTGGTTATGCCTTCATAGAAGGCTATCAGGTTGGTCAAGCATGACTTTCCCTTTGTAAAGCCATGTTGACTGTCCCTAATGACCCTCCTGTCCTTGATGTGCCTGGAGAGAGCCTCTAGAACAAATTGTTCCATCACCTTTCCTGGGATGGAGGTGAGGCTGACCGGCCTATAGTTACCAGAAAGAAGTTTCTCCTCATGGCCAAGCTAACAGAAAACATCCTTCTGTTTCCTTGCTGTAGTACAAAGCCACACAGGGACAAGTATTCTGCTGCCATTTTCCTTAACTTTATTTTGACCATGTTCTGGCTGTTGATATCATTTTCCAAGCAAGGAAGCTGAAAAGGAAAAGCCCCTTCAAAACAACAGTGATTTCACACCATTTTTGGTCACAAAAGGAATGATCCATGTATTTCTTCTCAGTACGGCAGGTGTTTTCATTCCCCAAAGCACAGAAAATTCTTCAAGTAAAGGCTATTTACGTGGATCAAACCTTCTGTTTGGCATCTATCACCTGCATCCAACAACAACGGTCTCTCAGGTGTTTCTTCTGGGGTCTTCGTTACCTCAGATAACCTCTGAGATGCCTACAAATGCAGCTGGACACCCTGTCAGGGTAAAATTCAGGACCTCCCAAAATTCTTTATGAATGCAATCCCTCAGCCGCTATACATGGAAATAATATTATGTTAAATTTACTTTTAAGATCAGGACTATGGAAACACAACCAGGTTTAAATCCCACAAGGGGAACCAACACCTGACTGGCTCATGTGTTTTTTCCAGTTGTCCACAGGATTAACACACATGGAAACTACACTACTTCACGTTCAAACTAAACAGATCATTCTCAAACAAATAATATCAGTGATAAGAACACTCACAGCTCTGGCACTCCATAACCAAACCTGTGTGTTAAGCCCAACTGTTCCTCATAATCCACCTCAAAATTGGGTCAGAAACGTGAACATCAATTACTTCAGGAAAATGGTCATTGAAAAATGCCAGTAGCCAGCACTTTGGGATTTGGAGGGCAGCAAGAAGAATCTACACAAAAAAACCCTGTAATTTTTGTTTCCTTACTGAAGTTACATCAAAAAATAGTTTGATAATATGAATGTTATAATTATTTGAATGGTTTGAAACGGCTGGTACTTTGGAAAACACCTGCTGCTGTGCAGGGAACAGTTTCTGAGGAAGATTACATTCCAAACACACTGACCTGCTTAAGCACCCAGAAATTGCAACGAGTTGTTTAGAACATGGTGAAAATGTGAGAGTTGTCTGTTCGTGCACATTTGTCCTGGTTTTAGAACCATTTTAGTAATTTCTTTAAATACTTACACTGAAATGCCTTCCTCTGCCAGGAGGCTGCTGGCAACCTCTTGCTTCTCTCCTTTAGTTTAAGCCATTGTCCATAAAACAACTGACTGTCTACTATTAATTATATTTTATGACCAACAAATTGTATTGCTGGTCTAATTCCCCTCAAAATCAGGGTTGGGATCTGGGAACCCCAAAATAGCTTAATCCAGTCTGATCTCAGGAAAGAGGCAGCAGCAAAGCCACAGACAGCAGGAAATCAGAGCCCTGGCAGTGAGACTGATCCCTTGTTTGAAAGGGACCACGAAAAAGGGGCACAAAAAGGCCTTGAATGGGTTTGGAATGTAACAACAAGTGAGAACATCATTAAATAATCCCCTTGACGTATGTGTAAAGCAACAGGCCAGTGACGAGTAGGTCACAGGGGTGGTCTGGACAGGAGATGGCAGCACCTGGACACAGGTAACACTCCAACAGGTCAGAGGAAATGATGGAAATAACCTTTAATAACCTTAATTTCTCAAATTATCTGGAAATCAGCATCTTCAGTGAGGTTTGAATTTGAACGAAGTCCTACAACAAGCACAGACAGTTATGTGAAGAGAGCAGAAAGGCTTTGATTTTAGACAAGTCAGAGCTCCTGTCCCAAGGCAGAATCTCCTAACAGGAGAGAACCACTGCTCTCCCATAGTGCACAGGTTTCCAGCACAACTCTATAGGACATAACAATGGTCCAAGTTAGGAACTAGAAGGAGTGGAAGAGGACCTGCAACTGAGATTCCATCAATAGCAGCAAATAAAAAAGGTCAGGACTAACTTTCTGACCCTTAGGAAAACTAGCACATCTATGCAGTAAAAGCTCTTCACCCTCAGGAGGCAGCCACTGCCCACACTGACCCTCTGGCAATGCTGCTGTGCCCAAGCTCTCCTGGGCTTTCTATTGGTGCTCCAAGCCAGGAGGAAAGCTCACCCCTTGGAAGGGGTCTGGAAGCCACACCAGTATCCGAGTTAATGCCCTGTCTGCTCACCAGAGTGGTGTAGATACAGTCTGGGAGGCAGAACATCTATGAACATCTCGTGCTTCCAAGGGACCCTAACACACCCTCTGCCTTCCAGAGGGAGCCTGGATGTGCCCAGGCTGGCAGAAAACAAAGTTCTCCATTAGTAAAAGTCCAGCAGTGCACGATACCCATTCCAGAAAACCTGGCCTCATCAGCAGTTAGTTTTGCTCTCTCTACAGCCAAACCAGCAAGGGAAGAGTTCTCACAGCCCAGTCCTGTTCTGTGGACACAGCAGCCCTCCAGCACACAGAGGCAGCAAAGCTGAGCACACTTCTATATGGGGTGTGAACTCCCTTGGCTGTGCTCTCCATGCTATGTGCTCATACCCAAACATGTGCAACAGCAACCCAGAGCCTATTGCAAGCTCTAACTCCACCTACCCACCACTGGCAGTGGAAGACTCAGTACCCAGCCACATCCAGCACATGCTGTGGAGAAAGTGTGGTGGCACCCAGCCACCACAGTCCCTTCAAGGGGAGCTGGGTGAAGGCTAACAAAGACCCAGATGAAGCCACATCCTGCAGCCACTCTACTGGCTCATAGGACTCGAAGCATCTTTTCCATGACTCACACTGTTGTCTCATGAACAAGGGAAACTGATACTGGAGAAACCTGGCTATCCAGGGAAACCGATCTGCCCCTCAAGCCATGAATGCTTGTATGGCAGGGCAGGACTACAGCAGAGCAAGCTGCACATTCAATCCCTCCTGTTCGTCTTTACCACCCCCGAGAAAGAAAAGAGGAAGGAAGAGAGAACACCGATTCTCAGCACTGCCCAGAGCTGTAGTGACAGTATTTCCTATGCTGTCTCACATATCCTGTTGTATTTTTCAAGTGCCTGAGCTGAGCACACCGACACTTGGTATAAATATTAATTCCCCTAGGTGTTTTTCCAGCGGCAGAGTAAAGCACCAAGATAAGAGCAGCACAATGCTGCCAGCACTCAGATAACATTATCTAAACACTTGTGCGCTACAGACTTATTATCTCAACATTTCCTCAGTTGTCACCAGCCAAACCTCTTGCCAAGGCTAACACAACCTCACTGCTGAGATTCTCCTCCCAACCCTCCGTCCTCTTCTTTCTAACTAGAAATGGAGGGTGACCCACTGGCTGGGGATCCCACGGTTACTATCACTGCAGTGTGGCAGGGATAACAGTGGTGTGGAGACCTCCGACACGTCATGGGGAACCTGCTTAGCAAACATTCTGAGGAAGAACTTAATTTCACAGTTGTCTCTCTGTGCACAAGATCTACTCCAACTCTTTGCTGTAGGAAAGGTCAGGCATGACAAACCTTCACTATTAGACTACAAACTGCCCTGAGCCACAGCACTAGCTCTTTGTGGTGTCCTGGATCAGGAGAACTCCATGTTGGGTTTCTGAATGACCTTCATCAAGATGGACGGGACTATACACAGACAACACGCTGGGGCTTATGCTGTAAGTAAATGATGCTGTGACACTGCTCAGGCTTGGAAGAAGTTTTCACTTAAGAGAGAAGACCACTGAGCTTTTGCCACACAACTTCTGCAGGGAGGAACATGTTCTGCAACAAGAGCCCCCTCATTCTTCCCTGAAAGCTATTCAGCAATACGCAGATTTTCACAATACATCGCAGCGATGTCTTATACTCAGTTCAGGGTTTATTAATGGATTATTTAGAATTTATAAGTAGCTCCTCCAGGGTACCAATATTGTGAGATCTCCTTCCATGAACAACTGAAGGAGTAGTTTTATCCCTGTAGTTCCCAGTGAAACACTGCAGAGGTGAACACGTCCTCTAAGTGTTCACAATCAACCCCTTATTGTTGTCCATTTAACAGGTTCTCCTGTTGGACATGGAAGAGCACAGATTTATTACCAGCTGCACGTATGTACGTAAAGTTGCTTGTTGCAACATGCTGCTCTCATCTAAAACTTGATTCTCATTACTTTTAGGT
Source organism: Rhinopomastus cyanomelas (assembly GCA_013400115.1). Lineage (NCBI taxonomy): Eukaryota > Metazoa > Chordata > Aves > Bucerotiformes > Rhinopomastidae > Rhinopomastus > Rhinopomastus cyanomelas. The sequence goes on from VXBP01007531.1 coordinate 1,240,565, forward strand.
TGAACTGAAGCAATTCATGGGCTGGGGATGGTGACTGAAGGAACAATCCACAATGACCTAACATCCCAGATAACTCCATTAGGCAGTGGGCTGCCATAGCCACTGCCATAGGTTTCTCTTCTCTTCTCTGCACCCTGGGGCAAATTGTGTGCCTCCTATCACTTAATACTGAAGACAACATGAAGGAAACCCCTGCATCTGAGATAACCCCTACGTCTCTTCAATCTCAGGTAGTTGCAGACAGCAATAAGGTCTCCCTTCAACCTCCCTTTCTCCAGCCTAACCCGCCCCATAAATAGTTACACAAGGTCAGCATACATTCAAATGTAAATATTTGAAATTTTTTAAATAAAATAAATTTTCTCCTCAATCTACAATTTTTTTAAAAAAAAAATTAAAAAAGAACAAGAGGTCTCCTGGATTTCTGTGGAAACATTTCCACAACGAAATTCACCCCTCTGGAGCAGGTAAGTGATGCTGCCAGCACTCCACCACCTCATACAGCTCCAGGCATGAGAGATTCCTGAATGCAGTGGTTAGTTTTCTTGCTTGTGTGTCACACTCAAGGACTCTGCTGTCTTACAACTACGACAATTTTGAACCAAAAAATTGCTCTAGAGAGTTTCTCGTGTTCAGGAGGGAGGTCACGTTCACTGGGATAAGATACTGGGTGCTGCCCGTGGTTGGGACTATGTTTCTATTGCAATACAGGAGACCCACTTCTTGACGAGACAAGAAACACACCAGACAGAGAAACATGAGGGTTATGCAAAGCACACCAAGGTTAATGCTCAAATAAACACCCACCCTGGAAGTTATGAGCATCTTCAGATGCACATCCTTACCAGAAATGAGGAACTTGCTCATACCTGAACCAGTATTACCAGTTCTTCTAAACCCAGCAGCCCCAGCCAGCAGGAGCTACAAACTGAATTAAAAGTAACTAGAAAACTGTAAGAACAAAAGTTATCTCCTTGCTTCAGCATTCTCTAAATACCATCATCAGGGGAAGTCGTACACAAAACCTGTAATCCACCAGCTGCCATCATCCCTGGGACACCTCTGCGTTTGAGCGGGAGTCCTTAGGAAAATTCCACCAAGGAGGGAACACTCTCTAAGCCAGCAGCACAGCCTGACAGCAGTGACACATCACTAATTCATGGCACATGAATAAGTTACACGCGAAGTTCCATGCGGCGCCTCCAGAAAATCCTCTCTCTGCACTGGGAATCTTCACATTTCATTAACCACCACATGGGCACAAAACCACCTCAGAACTGCAGTGAGCAGTTGTGCTCTGGAGAGCAGAACTGAAAAAAATCCTTTTGAATATTAATAACCTAAAATTCCAGAACAAGCCTGACGACCGCTGATGAAGCTTCACCAAGCAACTATTCCATTTCTTCAGCCTAAGGCATAAACTGACCTTTTCTTAACAGCTGAGAACTACAAAGTTTAAACCTCAGGTCTCCTTGAACTCAGGTTCTCCTTTGTAATTTTCTCTCAGGTATGCAGCCATCAGGTAGCTGTCTACAGTGAGCTGCACTAGAATCATCAGCTGGCACAGCTGCAGAGACCCACTCACAGCTGAAGCTTCCTCTTACCCCTACAGAGACTCTTTCAGAAGTTGTAAAGTGAGTAAAATACAATCTTTTCCGGTAATATTTGCATCATGCTGCTAAACCTTTCAGATGTCTGATGATCTGACTTGATCTCAACAACAATTAGTTAGAAATGATCACTCTTGATACTCCATAACTTGAATGAGAAGCCAACCAGAATTGCTGTGTGTTTCTGTAGACGCAGAGTTTGATCGGTCACATATTTGATTATATGATGTATGTGGCCATCTCTGCAAAAATAACAGCTTGGGATAACCCACAAATCCTTTCCTCAGTGTGGGAACACCCCTATGAAACAGCTGCCCTAGTACTGCTCAAAACAGTCCACAGGCACCTAACACATTAAAACGAATGAAAATTGCTCCACAATAACCCAAACCAGACGGTGTAAAGTGTAAGGGGGACTAACATGACCCTAAGATGATTCCTGCAGCGACAGGGTGCGAAGCAGGCAGTAGGATCCTGTGTGCATCGCCTGGTTAAACACAGCCAGGGGCTGGTTGCAGCTTTACATTTATCTTGTCCAGTATCTTCAAAGACTGCAAGATCACCAAGCATAAATCCTACAAATGGGGCTCAAAACTCACACAAACAGACCTCATAACAGAAAAGACAAATGTTTCTTATAATAATAACAGAACCTGATTTTCTCAAAAGCAGGCAGTGGTCTCTCCCATTTCTTTTGGGCTAATTTACAAAGCACTGGCCCAGCATTACCAATCCATACCTATTTACCAGCTCATAGACACTATAATTCATTTGCTCTTGCTCAATTTCAATTACTCTTCTGCTCCATCATCAAGATGCTCTCCAGACACACGTGTGCAGGCTCTGCAGCACAGAACACACATGCAGAAGAAATAAAATTAACCCCCCCGTGTACCAACAGGGCTCTGAGCACATGGGTGTATTTTTCCTGTCTCCTAAGGTAGGTTACTGACCCTCCCTCCTTTCTTCCTCAGGACAGACAGAGCTGTTACCCAAAGCAGCCCTGTTATCAGCTTAGAGTATTTGGAAAGGCCAGTCCTGTAAAAAATGGCAACCTGGGAGAGGAAGGACAGACATAAGCTCAGACTTTTTTGTTAAGTTCACTGGAAATGAAATTACCTTTTTCAGTTCCATCATCAGAGCAAATACATCAACAAGGGAATGTGGTTACTGGGTTCCTCCAGCACAGAGAGAAGGGGATGGATATTATTTCTCACATCCATAAAACTGTCAGGGCAGTTTTGAGTTGTGCTTTCCCGCAGCTACTTCCCATGGGCACCTCAAGGGAAAAGCAGAAGCTAAACCACATCATAACCTTTACCTCACAAACTCACACTACCCTAAAAAAATCCCAGGTCTCCTGATACTAAACCCACACTTCCATCTTTTCCAGTTTTTCTGGCAGGTGAATTTGAAGCCTAGATCTCTCCAAGGCAGAAGCAGCGCTGCTTGTCGAACATCTAAGCTAGGGAACTCCTGCCCATCTCAGATCAGTTTTAAATGACAGCTGGATACAAGATCTGCAAATGTGGAAGACTTGATTCCCCTCTACAGTTATTTCTCCCCCCGGAATAAATCTTCTGACACCTTTAAATTGTTATAGACCTGTGATGATAACCCAGTAGTGAAATTACAGAAGAGATGCATCCTGATGGAAAGCTTTAATATTCCTAGCACTCGCAGCTACACTCTTAGGTTTGGCAGGAGGACAGCACTGGTGGGAAAGAGATTTCTGTCCCTTAAAAGAAAAAATCTTCAGCCATATCTTGACTAAATTAAATAAGAAACAAAACCAAACACTTAAAACCCATAAAACCCCCCAAAACCTAAGCAAAATATCTAAACTTCTCTACATTTCTCTGTAGTTAAATGTTGCTCAAGGGCCAAAGACTAATTCAATGATGCTCTCGACACCTCTACTAACGAGCACAAAGTCCAGCGAGTTACACAGAACAGACCCAAACGGTTAAGCGACCAAACCCCACTCATTTTGCAGCCTGGGTTCAGAGGAAATGTTATCCTTTGCTGTGCTGTCTGGGCAGGAGGTTGCAGAAGACATGAATCCCTGCTGACACACGCTGAAATCTGTGCTCTGAGCCTGCATCCAGCTGCGCTGGAGGAGGGTGGCTGCACAAAATCAGCTCCTGTGTCCATTATGCAGCATGATCACAATTAATGGAATAAATTTTATGATTCAAAACAACATTAAGCAACATTCTAAAGCCATGAAAGATGCATTAATTTATTCACTGCCATGTGCTTGCTATCCTTCCACTTGCAGAGCGCAGTTTAATTGACTAGTTTAGAGACCAATTAATCCCTTCACATTCAAGTCAATCACTGAATCCTCTCCAAATAACTCAGCTCCCATGTGCTGGCTCCCATTTGATGTCCCTGGAGAGCAGATGCTGTCCAAGCAGGCGGCACAAGAACCGCAGGCAGCAGCAGCCAGAGACCTGCATAAGCAGGAGTAGGAACCATCAGAAAAATCACAGTTCAGTCAACCACATTCACTCTCTACTCTTTAGTGCTCCAGCACCTGATTGTACCCTGAGTGTTGCCTTTTTTCTTCACTCAAGTGACAACTGCTGGTGCCAGACAATTATTTTCTTGATAGTTTCCAATCCTCACGTCCCTCCTGCTCCACTCTTCTTTCAGCATAGTTCTACAGGTTTTTCTCTGTGTCACCTCACTCTTCTGCTCTCCTTTCTGTTATCTGTGTCAGTGTCCTGGGACTCCACCACTGCTCTGGACAGTCTACTCCAGGCTCTGATCACCCTTTCGTGCCACCTGTGCCCACTGCTGGCTCCAGTTCAGTTGGCTGTAATTCTGGACCATCACATCTTGTCTACCTTCTAATTTCTTGACTTGAAAGCTCAATATTTCAGGTTCTGTAATAATCATCTTCCTTTCAGGACTGTTCCCCTCTGTACTGAGAATTTCACTTCCCTTTGCCCAGCACACATACCCAAGTTACAGATCCACTCACCACGATGTACAGCTGCACATCCCTTCAGAAACACCCCAGCCTCATTTCTTTATGAGCTACAGGAAAATAATTTGGTATTAAAGAGAGGGAGGGATGGATCTGTCAGCCAAGCAAATCACTACTGAGAAGGGTACCAGAAGTATTGGACATCATCCCAAAACAATAAACACCAGCAACATAATCTTAAAAGGGGTAAAAGGAACAACTGAGACGTTGTCCTACTAAAACTCCTCACAGTGTCACCAGCACTCGAAGCAGTTGGGAAGTTTCACAAAAAATTACACCCTGTGGGGTATCAGAACACCCAGGGTACGTGTCTGTTTAAACAAAAAGGTAAATGTGAGACTGAGTCCCACAGCTTCCCGTTTCTGTAAGCTGCCCAATGAAGCACAAAGTTTGACAAGAACAATTATTTCAAACGAACTGTAGTTTAAAAAAAACTCCTCCTGAAGGAACAGGAAGTTCAAATGAATCCAAATGAAAGGAAAATATTATTTCTGTACACCAGGCCAAGATTTGTGGAGTTTTAAACATTGCACAGACACACAGTAAACAAATTAGCTGAAAGCCAAAGCATGTTCCAAGTCAAGGAACTCATGAGAAGAAAAAGTAATTACTGCATCATGCTAAGTGCAAGATATCCCACAAGATTTTCAGTTTGCTAAGTAATCTTAGAATAGAAATTATTTCCTCTGTAGTTTTGCTTGGAATTAAGAACAAGATTCTGTCTGAAAGTGCTGCTAAAACAAAGGGAAAAACCAATCCTACAAAAACTCCAAACAACCCCAAACCCCAACGTTTCTGCGGTGAGCAGCGTTTTCTAGAAATGTCTGACATAGCAGTCATGCACCTCTGGCAGAATGAAATGAGAACCACTGCTGTAGAGCTGAACTCATCTGAGAGGTCTGGAGAGCAGTCTGCTCACACTCAAAACAACCTGATCACGGGAGAAAGGAAAACCAGTACCAGCTATTGATCCTCAGTCAGTAGCCGTGACAGTGCAGCCTTGAATTCTCTGTAGGAAAACACATGAGGATGTCATGCAGACTCTGACCAGGCTCAGCCTCCACAGCCTGTGCCTTGGCCGCTGTCTCCAAAGCAATGCCACTGCAAACAACTCCTGAGGCAGGAATGTGCTGCAGTCATCCGTCCTACAGGGAATTCTCACCCACACACGGAAATGGAACAGCTGAAACACGTTCTGAGACACTGTTGTGGGGCACCTGTCTGTTTGGAGGGGAGACACAATGGTCTTCAGAATGAGTAGAGGCCAAAAAAAGAAACAGGATAGAAGAAACCACCCCAAGAGCTGCCTTAGCCTGCTGGTTTCCATGCAGAGTGCCCAATGGACAGGCCCTGTGTGCAGACACAGTCATTCAAGCTCATCAAGTCCAAACATTAACCCAACTGTCCAAACCCACTGCTAAACCCTGTCCTTGAGCTCCAGATCTCCACAACTGTGAAACATGGCCAGGGATGGCGATTCAACCTCCCCCCTGGGCAGCCTGTTCCCAAGGGCTGAGGAGCCTTTCCAGAAAGAAGTTTCTCCTCATGGCCAAGCTAACAGAAAACATCCTTCTGTTTCCTTGCTGTAGTACAAAGCCACACAGGGACAAGTATTCTGCTGCCATTTTCCTTAACTTTATTTTGGCCATGTTCTGGGTGTTGATATCCTTTTCCAAGCTGAAAAGGAAAAGCCCCTTCAAAACAACAGCAGCCACATGGACACAAACCTCTGGAGATTGCAGAGGGCTCAGGAAGCTTAGTTGAAAACTGCGAAGGCTTTATCATGCACAACTGGTCACTGAGACTTTGCAGGAATTTCCTCAAGGTCAGAAACATTCTCTTCATGCTTTCAATTCAATACTGTTAAATTCTGACTCAATTATAGGGTGAAGAAAAACTAAATAACCATTTCCCAGTGCTGGTTCCTCCTCCTCCCACCAGTAGCTTGACAGCCTGCCAGGAGCTATGAGGATTTGAACTCAGGTCCACACTACAGCTCTTGCTGTTACCATCACCCAGAAAAAGAGAAAGCACAGGTGTTCCCAGGGAAAAAGGAAGAAGGGAAATGAGCTAGACTGAAATCACATCCATATCCCTCTGTGTAGTCTGCAGCTTCACCATCCAAGTTTTTCCAGTCTGGCCTAGAGAAAACAGCTCCGACCACGATTAATAAAATGGAACCAAAAGGAGCCGCACTTCCATTTCCTCTACTCTAAATTCCTTAAGCTTGTCAGTTTGACAAGTCATGGTGAGCTGTTATCTCCCCAGCTATAGCACACACGGGGTATTTAGAAGCTTTGACAGATAAAAGCAATCTTCACCCTCAAATCAGCTTCCAATGATGCACATTGTGCCTCTGAAAGAGCTTACTGCAGGTCTGCCCAGTTGTCCAGACATTCACCACCAGTTAATGGCCAACACATCATCCTTTACACCAAAAGCAAAGAGGGAGGTTGATCTCTACCAGGAAATTATCCAACAGCATCACCAAGCCTCTGTAGCCTCATGTAACTTTGGTCTCTGTACTGGCATCTCTTGTATCTTCCATACTCTGCTCTGCAGAGTTGCCTGGATCCACAACATCCTGGCAATTACAGCACATGTTCTGTCTTAACAACCTCTGTCTCACAGGAAAGAGCTCACAGCAGACATGAGGAATTTCTCAGAAACACTGAACTGCTCTTTTTCATCCTGATATTCGAAGGGAGGCAAAGTCCTCACAACATCATGTTCACATGCTCCATGAAGGAGGGAGTTGCTCCCTTTTGAAAATGTTCTAGTAAACAGTGGAATTGATAACCTGTCTGATGTCTACCGGGAAACAGGAGAAAGATTTTGAAGCTGTGAACACAACATGCTCCGTAGTCTTAACACTGCCAACACAGAGATGCCGGCCTCATCATGCCCTGACATCGCTGTCTGCACACAGACCTGCATCAGACTCCTCTGTTTCAGCACCATCAGCTCCCAATGAGATGCGTTCTGCTGCTCCAGAGAAAAGGGCACACAGATACTCGTAAGCAGGACAGCAAAGGGGACAATCAGAGGGAAGGTAATGGAACCACCAGAGAAACACACGCTGCCTCTGCCAGTGCTTAGTGATCTGTTAAAGAATTCCTCTGCACACTGAGAGTGTTCTGAGGGTGACACCAGATACACTCTTTAGAAAGGTCCTACCACATTCCCTTAGGCATCTTAACTTTTCTGACCTTGCTGCCACATAAAGTCATAGAATCATTAAGGCTGGAAGAGATGTTGAAGATGACCAGATCCAACGACTGACCCGACAGCACCAAGCCCAATAAGCCATGTTTCCAAGTGCCACATCTACATGTTGTTTAACTCCTTCAGTGATGGTGACTCCACCACTTCCTTGGACAGCCTGTTCCCACACGACCATGGACAAGGGGGATGACTCCAAGCTAAAAGAAGGGAGATTTAGATCAGATCTCAGGAAGAAATCCCTCCCAGTGAAGGCAGTGAGGCCCTGGAACAGGCTGCCCAGGGAAGTTGTGGCTGCTCCATCCCTGTCAGTGTCCAAGGCCAGAACAGATGGAGTCTGGGCAACCTGCTCTGGTGAGAGGTGTCACTGCCATGGCAGGGGGTTGGGTTGAGGCTAGGTGAGTTCTGAGGTCCTTTCCAACATAAACCAGTCTGTGATTCTGAGATCCCGGTTAATGTTAAACCACTTGGTTGGTACATTTGAGCTGTAAGAATAAGGTCGCCCAAGTGAAATACCAAACATGATGGGCTGTAAAGGGATGTCTGAGTTTGGGAAGGAGGACATCATCTGTTTGGGTACAAAGTTTTTGGAGTAAGACACATAATGGTTTAAGGAAATGATCAGTACTGGGAAAACCAGCAATGGTTATAATAAGTAACAGCTAGTTCTGGGTAAACTGCTGATGGCTAGAGCTTGTCTGAGCACAGCAGATGCACCAAGACTGTTGCCAGAGCTTTACAGACTGGACTGCAACCACCACCCATCTCTTAAAGCACCTAATCCCATGTGTCTCACGAGAACTTTGTAGTTAACCATGTTGTTCCTTACAATTTATCATTCTGTACATCCCAAGGGGTGACAGCAAGCAGTGCAATACCCACCCGAGCTGGTCCTAGAATTCCTGTTTCTAAGCTCCTCTTCACAAAGCAGAAAGGATTTCGCTTTTCCAGCAGCCACAGGAAATCAAAGGAGCATAGGAGGGAAAAAATGTTTAAAAATGGTTTCAGGTGCCAGATTTTATTACACATGGGAGTTCAAAAGAAATCAAGATCTAGGAATGTTATTCAGAAACAACACACAGCCTGATTTTGTAAAAATGATTTAGATTTAATCCCAGGGCAAGACACAGCTATGAAATGGCTTTAGCAGGGTCTGTTTCCCTTGTGTGAGGATCAATTCATGAATTGAGTACGAGGGAAGACTTCCTTTGGGGTTGAAAGGGTAATTTAGTTTCTATGGTCCATTAATTTCTTGGCTTCTTTCCCTGCTCTGTTCATTAGTGTGAAGTGTGGTGATGAGTTTCAGAACATGGAAGCTGAAACAGCATCTACAAAATTCCTTTACACAACGATGGTAAAACATCTCTCGGAATTAACATGGCTTTGAAATGCTCTGACCTAGAATTCATATCGGTGGCCTGCACCAATAACCATTTTTACCTTGAAAAATAACAAAAATTCAGTTAATGACACTGCTCATGGCTTCTCGCAGCAGCACTGAAGCCAACGGACAAACTAGCCATGTTTCAGCTGAATTAGTACCAGATGGAGAAGATACATTATCCTCCATCACAAGGTTAAACAGATAATTATGAAGAAAAAAGCAACTTTGATTTTATCTGATCCTTTTAATATTGCAGGCACAAGGAGTTTAGGAATGAGGAGAATTATTTAGGTCACCTGAAGAAACAGACTTCTCGAAGATTCTTTTCCTTCCCAGAGGCACAGGCTGCAACCACTGAGCTGAAGACCCTGAATTTGACACCAAGAGTGTGAGCTTTTGGTCTGTGCGTTCTGGACGAGTTACTGCTCTGTCCTGGCTTTAGACACCAAACAATCTGACCCTTTTGTTGTAGAAGGCAGGAAGAAGACAAGGTTCATGTTCAGCTCTGTCAGCCCATGGGGCAACTCAGTGCTACACCTCTGTAACATCCACCTGAACACACAGGGAAGAGCCAGCCCTTCTCATATGGGATTAGATGGCCCTGGGTTAAAACAGGATAAGAACAGAAAGGTATTAGGAGCAGACAGAAAACTATTTCAGCTGAGCCTTCACATATCCCCACCTGTAGCTCAGGGCAGGGCCATTTACTAGTGGTAAAACAAGGTAGTACTGCAACCACTCTGCTCCCAGGTGGGTTGGCTACAGTAAGGTCCTCCTCACAGGGAGGGTAAGAAATTCTAGTGACAATATCCTTTACCAGGATTCAGCCTGAGCCTTTCCCTTCCAACTGTACCATGCAGCTCTGGCTGTTGAGGACAGCTATGCTTCACCAAGCTGAACCCACTGGGGTTAGACAAACAGTAAAATACTACAGAAGCTGTTTTTGAAGATGCAGCTATGTAACAATGGAATTATTGATTTCCTTGGAGAAGGATCCTACTACCTGCATTCCTTTCTTACGTTCAACAACAAACACTCTCCCAATATTCAAATGACAGGTGGAACAGCTCAGCTAACATTGATCAACCAGCAGTGAGTGTTTCCATAATGCTACTCTAGAAAGGCAATATTTTAATAAGAAAGGTTTTAAAAGTCTTCAAACACTGCTATGTACTACAGCAACTAGGGCAGAGCAAGCAGCAAACGAGAAAAATCTGAATGTTGCCTTAAAACTAAAATCAAGCTCCTAAAAATCAACTGGGATGTTGAAGGGCTTCCTGAAAAGCAACTCAGAGTGTATTTTGTCAGCAGACCAATCCTGTGAAAGCAGATTTTAGTTAGAAAAAAGAGAAAACACAGCAGTGATGAGGAGATCTGAATCACAGAACATCAGGGACTGAAAGGGACTTCTAAAGATCACCTAGACCAAGCCACACAGGAACACATCCAGGCAGGTTAAACTTCTCCAGTGAAGGAGACTCCACAACTTTTCTGGGCAGCCTGTTCCAGTGCTCCATCACCCTCACTGGGAAGAAGTTCCTTCTCACATTCACATGTAGAAACCTCCTACATTCCAGCTTACACCCATTGCCCCTCATCCTATCCCTAGATGACACTGAGAAGAGCCTGGCTCCATCCTCCTGACACCCACCCTTTACATGTTTATCAACATTAATGATGTCACACCTCAGCCTCCTCTTCTCCAAGCTAAAGAGACCTGGCTCCCTCAGCCTTTCCTCGTAAGGGAGGTGTTCTACGGCCTTCATCATTCTCATTGCTCTACGCTGGACTCTCTCCAGCAGCTCCATGTCCCTCTTGAACTGAGGGGCCCAGAACTGGACACAATACTCCAGGTGTGGTCTCACCAGTGTAGAATACAGGGGGAGAAGAACCTCCCTCGATCTGCTAACCATCCCCATTCTGATCTACCCCTGGATGCTATTGGCCCTCTTGGCTACAAGGGCTCACGGTCATCCTGCTGTCCATTAGGACCCCCAAGCCCCTTTCTCCTACACTGCCCTCCAACAGCTCAGTCCCCAGCATATACTGGTCCTTGGGGTTGTTCCTGCCCAGACGCAAGACTCTACGCTTGCCCTTGTTATACTTCATTAAATTTCTCCCTGCCCAGCTCTGCAGCCTGTCCAGGTCCTTCTGAATGGCAGCACAGCCTGCTGGGGTGTTGCCCACACCTCCCAGCTTTGTGTCATCAGCTCCACCTCACTACCTGATCATCTAGACCATACTGCCTCAGTTTGGCTGCGAGGATGCTGTGGATACTTCTCAAGAGATAGTTATACACCCATGCATTATCCATTTCACGCTATCAGCTGTACAAAATCTATAGGGCACAGAGGGAGGAAGAAGCTAAACATCTCCCTTCATTCCATGAGCAAAGACAGTCAAACACATTGCGTAGTTTAGAAACTAATGACACCTTGAGAAGTTCAGACTGTATGGGTACATCACTGGTGTATGACTAATGAATGAATCACGAAAATGGAAACAATATTTATCTAGTGTAAGATAACAGAATATGACTACATAAGATGAACACCCAATTCCTGGTTTTACATGAGGGGTTTTGTTAAAGCACACCAAGGACAGCTGAACTACTTTGCAAATGGTTAGTTCAGAGGTGATCAGGCAGCATACGGACTGGTTAAACACCCCTCTCCCCCCAGTACCACACAGTTCCTATATTCCCAAGAAATATCCCTACTGCAGGGAACAGCACAAAAAGGCTGCTCAGTTTAAAATGGATATTTGGACTCCACGTTGAGCTCAGAGAGCTGCAGGAGCACTGGCAGGCTGCTGGGCTAGGAAAAGAAATCCCTTTGAAGCTGCTCAGGTGTTTGGAATGTCCAAATGCAGGCTGTACCCTCATTCAGCCAGACACCGAAGTAGGGACAGAACTTTAAACAGCCATGTGGTTACAAAGGTTTCCGTGGAATGGGATCTGCTGGAACTGTGTGTAGCTCGAGTGGTTTTAAAACAAGAACTTGAAGGAATCAAGCTCAGAGGAAGGAGCCGGTGCACTACTCACACCAGCGCACACCACTACAAGACCTCTCACGTGATGTTGAAACTAGAACATTCAAAATCATCTCTCACCTCACTGTTTACCCCCACTGAGAACACTCTGCACTTTCGGCTCCAGTACAGATGTGTATCGAGGAGTTCCTGAGCAGTGAGAAACTCTCCCCAAGCCAGTGCTTCCTGACTATTGCTCCAACAGTTTATCTCACTTTGTTGTGTTTGGGTTTTGTTTGTTTCCAGTAAGATCATTATAGGGCAACACTATTACACTGTTTGGGGTTTTCCAGCACATGTAAGAGTCAGTTAATTCTCCAAACACATCTCTGTAGGGCTTTATAAATAATCCAAGTAGAACTGCTCATGTGCAGAAATAATAGCAAAGTGTTTCCTACATCCTCATCTTTAAACAGTTTAGATTTAGGAAATTGAAGTTCATTCTAACTGCTGTTATTGAGGGATTTATAGAAACATTTCTACAGAGAACTCATTCTTGCATTCACCTACAAAACTGAAGAGCAGCTCTGTTCTCTTTGCATCAAAAATATTGGAAAATTATCTCTTCCTTACCAAAACAACAGCAGCAACATGCATTTAGGTATAGACAGTACCAAAGACACAACATGCATGCCTCTGCTGGAACGGGTCTATAAGCAGTCTAGGCATCAGCAGGCATCAAACTTGTGTGTTCTGCAGTTTATTTCTGTAGAAGGGGCCTCTAAACTAACCACCCGACCCAAGGGGTTGTTGAATAGATAATCAAATGCAGATGTGTCATCTCTATTGAGGCAGGACTTTAATTCAGTTTGATCAGGGCCATCCTCTGGTCTGTGGATGGGGCCACTTAGTATCATAGGAAACCCCTTCCACCTCTCTGACAGAATACATGAAAGTCTCTCAGATCGTGTCAGGTTTGCATGGTCAGCAAAAAGAAAGTAAAACCAGCTTTCTGCTCCCACTTCTCCAGGGAAGGCTGAATATTAGGCTATTAGGTAGTCAGATCCATTATGCTATAGCTAGCGAAGCCTCTGGGTAATAAAGAATGAGTGCAACTGCCACAGGCAGCTTTGCAGGAAATTGTGTGAAACAATGACAGATGCTCCAGAATTGTTTCAAAACAAAGAAAAGCAGGAAGAGCACGGTGTCCGCGGAGGGGGTTTGCTCAGGAACTGACTCGCTAGCATTTGAACCAAGAACACTGAAATGATACTTTGACCTTATGTGCTCTCATGCACTCACAGAGTCATAGGAATGCAAAAGCAAGTAATTCTAAGGTTTTAATAAAGATGTTTGTGTTAAAGGGAAAAAGCTGTTCCAACTGCACCAGAGAATCTGCCTGTGAAAGTGAGCGAGCAGTGACAACAGTGAAGCTCTGGTACAAGCTCTCTTTCAAACCCAGCAGTTAAAACACTAAATGTCACTAGCCCTCAGTTGGACTGAATATTCTTGACTCATTTCTGAGCATAGGGCTTGTGTCACCAGCTAACTTCAGAGCCAGATGTTGAAAGCAACTGGCTGCTCTCAGAGAAACTAGAGCTGTGAATAACACCCAGCTCCAAATGAAAGACATGTGAGGTCTGTGCCTAAACTCGTCTGAAACCCCATGAGTAGCTATGGGCATGTTAAATCACACAGGTGCTACTCACTGCCCCCCCCCCCAACAAGTTTGTTGAGATTTTTAACTACGATGAGAAATTATCTTACAGATTTAAGAACAGCAGCAGAGAGAGGATCTACTACACAGCTCACTCAGTGATCTGCTTGCTCCTGGCACAGCAACACCAATCCTGTTCTTCTGCAGTGCCATCCAATTCATCATGGAATCATTTAGGCTGGAAAAGACCTTTAGGATCATTGGAGTCCAACCACTCCTGTCCCAAGGTCACCACTAAACCTTGTTCCTAAGCTCCAGATCGCCAAGATTTTTAACAAATATGTCAAACTCTACCTGATCTTCTGCTTGTTTTCTGGGGTAACATGTCTTTCTTTCCACTGTGTGTCTAATTTCCAGTGGGCCTTTTGCTGTGAACTGAATTAATCCAGTAGGTGAGAAAGACTGAAAGAATTGGGGCTCTTCAGTCTGGAGAAGAGGAGGCTCCGAGGTGATCTTATTATGGCCTTTCAGTATCTGAAGGGGGCCTACAAAAAGGCTGGGGAAGGACTATTTAGGATGGTGTGTAGTGACAGGACTAGGGGGAATGGAGCAAAGCTGGAAATGGGTAGATTTAGAGTGGATGTGAGGAGGAAGTTCTTCACCATGAGATTGGTGAAGGTCTGGAATGGGTTGCCCAGGGAGGTGGTTGAGGCCCCGTCCCTGGAGGTGCTTAAGGCCAGGCTGGATGGGGCTCTGGCCAGCCTGGTCTAGGGTGGGGTGTCCCTGCCTGTGCTGGGGGGGGTTGGAACTGGGTGATGGTTCCTTCCTACCCTGAGTGACTGTGATTCCATGGCTTCTCCAGTCAGGAGAGCCTGCTGTGTCAGGGGGATTGAACTAGATGATCTTTCGAGGTCCCTTCCAATCCATTAGGATTCTATGATTCTGTGATTCTAAAGAGAAGTAGACAAAGGCAGGAGAAATCATGGTGACACTGCCAACTGCGTAAGTGCTTCGTTTCATCTGTGATTCTCATTATTTATAGAATCATAGAATCATTACGGATGGGAAGGGACCTCGAAAGATCATCTAGTCCAATCCGCCTGCAACAGCAGGATCACCTAAACCAAGTCACACAGGAACCCGTCCAGTCGGGTCTTGAACACCTCCAGAGAAGGAGACTCCACAACCCCCCTGGGCAGCCTGTTCCAGTGCTCTGTCACCCTCACTGTGAAGAAGTTCCTTCTCAGGTTGATGTGGAACCTCCTATGTTCCAGCTTACAACCATTGCCCCTCGTCCTATCACCACATGACACCGAGAACAGCCCAGTGCCATCCTCCTGACACCCACCCCTCAAATATTTGTAGACATTAATGAGATCGCCCCTCAGTCTCCTCTTCTCCAAGCTAAAGAGACCCAGCTCCCTCAACCTCTCCTCATAAGGGAGGTGCTCCACCTCTCTTATCATCTTTGTTGCCCTACGCTGGACCCTCTCCAGCAGCTCCACAGCTCTCTTGTACTGAAATTTTATAGAAAATATCATTATTTTAAAAAGACATTGGCCCAGGGCAGAGAAGACATCATGTGCTCTCAGCTCATTCTTGCGCATTTGGCATCAAGGAGACCACACACTCAGCTGTATAAAAGCAGCCTACAACAAACCAGCCCAGCCAGCATGTAGCAGACTGGTCACCCCAGCGCTCAGTACTGTAAAGCTGTCAAAAGGCAGAGAGGCATCACATCAACCTAAAATAAAAGAACCCTATTTTTAATGATTTCTCTTGTTGCTGCTGATTGCACTAACCCAGAAATACATTCGAAAAGAAGTGCGGAGGTTTGGTGAAGTTTTGAAGTTTACTGGCCCATCTGTTCTCCAGGAGAGGTGGGTTTCTCTGTAGTAACACACAAATGGCAGAGCTGCAGCATATGAAGCTGTTGTTAAAAATAAATATATAATCAAAATATAAGCAGTCATATAGAATCAAAGTATAATATATATAATAGAAACAAAGTCATTCGAGTCTCCAAACACTGCTTTTATGGCTTTCAACTCAAACAAAACAAAACCTACTGACCTCACTCTCCATTCCCAGATCTCAGTTATGACAGCACCTTGTAAAAGGATTGACTGGTTTATTTTTCAGTGCAAACTAAATCATCTCCACTCACACACAACAGTCAATCAAATCTGGAACAGCAAATAGATTTTTCTTTTTATGCTCTTGAACTTGTCATTTCCATCTAAAATTAATCTTCATAAATGCTACACAAAGGGAAAATGTGAACATGGCTGAAATCACCACTGCAAGTGCAATGTGACTGTGAATATTCATGGTTTTGCAAGAATAGTAGCCTGAAGAGAAAACAAGAGTCTGAGGGAACCGCTGCCTTGCTGTAGGTTTTACTGCACACTGAGGAGTAGAGGACGATTTTAAGGTCTTTTCCAACCTAAATGGTTCTGTAATTCTGAGAGATTTGCTTCCACTAACAGCCCTGGTGTTACCTTCTGGAATCACAACATCACAGAATAACTGAGGCTGGAAAAGCCCTCTGAGCTCATCCAGCCCAGGATCTAACATCATCACAGCAGCCACACCAGGGCACTAAGGGACACAGCCAGTCTGTCCTTAAACACCTCCAGGGATGTGGACTCCACCACTGCCCTGGGCAGTCCATTGCAGGCTCTGATCACCCTTTCCAGTAGGAAGGGCTTCCTAACATCAAACTTAACCCTCCCCTGGCAGCTTCAGGCCCTGCCCTCTGGTCCTGGCACTGATTGCCTGGGAGAAGGGCCTGATTCTCACCTGACTACAACCTCCCTTCAGGTAATTGTAGAGAAGAAGAAGGTCCCCTAAGTCTCCTCTTCTCCAGGCTAAAACCCCTCAAGTCCTTCAGCCTTTCCTTGAAAGAAATACAATTAAAATGCAGTCCTGCAGGTTTGGATTAAAGGGCCTTAAGCAGGGCTGAGTGGGTAGCTGACACATGGCTCCAGCTCACTAATTACTGCTTTTAGCCCTCTGTTTTATACAAACACTGCAGCTCCTGAAGCATCCCTCAGGAGATCACTTGGGCTCTTTTGATTTCCCTCTCTGCACTGAGACACAACCCTTGCCCCAACATTGGGTTTAAAAGAAACATTGCAATTATTGCAGGTAAATAAAGATAATTAGTAGAGGATGAACAGCACAGTAACAAATTCTGCTAAGAAATTCTGATGCTGACAAAAATATGAAACACAGAACTCAAGGCAAAGAGCTGCCAGATAACTTCACACTCTTAGAGACCATATGAGGGAAAACCCCCTCCCAAACCTACAAGTGCAATTCAATACAGATGAATACTCAGAAAACGTATAAGAAGGAACGAGCTCTTTCTGGCTTTGAATAAACATCACTGGCCAGCAAAAAAATTCTTTAATCTGTAGTCAGCATTTCTAGAGAGATCCACGAGTTCAGAAATCACAGAATCATTCAGGTTGGAAAAGACCCCTGGGATCATTGAGTCCAATCATCAATCCTACTCTACAAGTTCACCCCTAAACCATATCGCCCAACACTACATCTAAGTATCTTTCAAAGTCCTGTAGGGATGGTGACTCAATCACCACCCTGGACAGCCCATTCCAGTGCTTGACCACGGTCTCCGTGAAGAATTCTTTCCTGATGTCTAAAAATGACAACAAATCCCCAAACAGACCACAGCAGTGTTCAGCCCTTGGACAGAACAAGCAGGAGATACCATTGCCCAGATACCCCTGAAGCATTTTACAGAAATGGGAAAGAAGTTAAATCTAAGAGCTAAGGAAAATTTAAAACTACCTTCTTCCAGAGTTGTTCCTACCCACTGACTGCATAAGCGGTGGTACTGTCTGCCCCCAAGCCCTTGTGCACAATGAAACACTATGTAGGCTTGGGCTCCACATCACAGATGAAACATTCATCAACAGTTGTTGAGCACAAAAATGTGTCATGTTGTATTGTCAATACCAGCAGAGAACTGACGTAAGCATTCTTAATGTGACCTCAGAGCCTTCCCTCAGCCCTGCTCTTCTGACCCCTGCTGGAGACAACCTTAGGCTGTGTGATCCTCCAGGACTACCTGGGTGTCTTCTTTCTTGGGACACTAGAAGCCCCTCTGATCAAAAAACGTCCATCGACACACCAAGCAGTGACTCCATACTGCGGTTTACCTTATTTGGTTAAACACCACTTCTGACTCGTGGCTGTGCCCAGAGCAGACAGGATCCCAAGCTCCTCAAGTGACATCTCCACCTCTTCCTAAATTAAATCGAAATAGGAATTAGGTGGGACAGTAAATAATTTTACTGTAGGTCTCTGTGCTTCGGACCTCCTTGGACCCAATAGTGGTTTAAGCAACAGAGACATGTTCCTACATAATTGGAGGACTACTAAAGGATCATTCCATCCATCAGAAATCCAATTCCATAAACTAGTGTGGGATCCCTCAACAAAAGACAATATTTTCCTGCTCTTCCTTCACAACTTCTCAGTCAACATATGGAGATTACGTAATTAATGTACTGACACCACCATTCCAAACACACTTGTGCTTCCCCAGGTCTTTAACAGCTGGCAACATTAAAAGATTAAAAGAGATGAGATCCCTCCAAGTCATTTTTGCAATTTGCCTTTGCCCCTTGTCCTATCACTAGATAACATTCAGAAGAGCCTGGTTCCATCCTCCTGACACCCATCTGTTGCATATTTATAAACACTAATGAGGTCACTCCTCAGTCTCCTCCAAGCTAAAGAGACCCAGGCTGAGGCCTTTCCTCATAGGGGAGGTGTTCTACTTCCTTCGCTGGTGGGAAATCCAATCTACCCCTCAATTAATTACCACCTTGTCCTTCTAAGCTGCTTCTCCTAATTGCCATGGCCTGCCTGCAGCCACTGAGATTAGTTTCTCACTCTCCCATGTCATGAATCCTGAGATGTTACTTTGGATTCACAGAGCTGTCCAAGAGAAGAGGGTGGTTCCCTCTTCTCCTGAAATGCCTCCCTCCCCCAGGGAGGAAATGCCAGCTAAAGAACTGTCATGGCATTGGGACTGGTGAAAAAAGAAAACCGGGGAGGGGAATTGTTCTCCAGATGAATTTTAATTTCCCACATATTCTGATATCTAGTGAACTCGGAGAGGGCACCCTTACACAAACAACCTCAAAAAGCTACTTTTCAGCCCAAATCTGAACTGCTTCCTGAAAATCCATTGAAAACTTGGACAACAAGCCAGAAAGAAAGAATGGAGCAAAAAAGAGACAAGTCTCCTCACACAGGAAGAGAATCTCTTCAAGGTTACATACAAGAGGTCCACACAAACATTGCTAAAGCCAAAGGTGCACAACGAATGGCCGGTTTTGTTCTTCTAGACCACCAAGGGCCAGAAGGCATTTCCAGACTAGAGTGTCTTTCACCTGTAGCTCCCTGGAAAGAGGAGCCCTGAGCAGCGACTGCAGCCATTTCACACATAGGGTTTACAGTGTGAACTCAGAATTTCTAAGGGACAGAAGCTGATGCAGAAGTAGCACTTTAAAACCTGGAGCTCTGTACCCACATGCCAGCATTCTCATGGCAAACAGCAGCGATGCAGCTGAACAAAGCAGCCTGGGGCACATGTTTCCTGCAGCGCCAGCCCTGATTTGGTGCCCTGATGATGCAGTGCCAACCCATGATGTCAGCAGGTGGCAGCATGAGGCACATTATTGGTAAGAACAGCTCGGTTTGTGACTACTCGGAGATAAGCCCTGCTAGGCACCTGGGAAAAAAGACGGAGCTTGGTAATTACCCAGTGTTAGCTTCATCATCAGGAGCCAGTGTGGAGAGGCTACATACAGGCTGTTTATTACAGATATTTTTCACGTTTATTTGTTTTCCAGAAAAAAAATTGAATGTCTGCAGTGACTGACAGAGGAAGGACTGTCTGGACTCCAAGGCAGAAACAAGAGCCTTACAAACGGATACAACCACACTGACACAGATCTAGTCACTTCAGGTCCAGACATAGCAAATGGCTCCCATTTTATTTTTCAATATTCTATTCATGTTTGGCTCACTTGCCCAGGACTTCTCAACTTCCTAAGAGCATAAACTGACAACACAGTCACTTCTACAGCAAACTAAGAGCACTTCAGAGTTTCCCAGCACTAGTGATTGGGACATGACTTCTCCCACATATGCCCTTTCTTCACCCTGTCTCAGGCTCAGATCACAGGTGACTTCCGTGAAGCTCAGACTGAAGGACCATGCTGTTACGTGTAACTTTGAGCAGGAGCACAGGAAGCTTTTTCCTGAGGTTTTACCCTGGAAGGGCAGAACTCCGCAGCAATTCACCCCAAAATCTCTGTTTGGGTGAGGTATGCAGGCAACTGATGACACATCTGTTGGCAGAGCCTTTTCCCCACTGCCCATCCCATCCTGCTCTTCCTAAATGAAAGGTTCAACTTTTTTCAAGAAGTTCAAGACAGCAAGTCTGGTCACCAGTCAATACTTCTTGCTGTATCCAGTTGGGATCAGTGAACATAACTGCCCTAACTGCAGCTCCTCCCTTTCCAGTCAGGTTTAAAAATATGAATTGCTGGGCTCAGAAGGGCATCCAGTTACAGTGACTACATGGCAGAGAAGAAGGAACCCTCAGAAGCAAAGAGAAGGGCCAGAGGTGAGAAGAAGCATGGTAAGAACCCCAGCAAGTGTCATTGCTGTACTTTCAACTGCAGCCATAGCTCAGCACTCACTGGCTTTACTCAACTGTCAAGAAAACTGGATCCAGCAGTAGTCATTAATGGTGACGTATTTTAACAGGTACCCTCTGTGTAATTACTGTATGTCAGCAGTTACTGTACGTCAACACACCACTCCTCTGCAACACTCACCTGAGTGATGGCCTACAGCTCACCCCATCATTACTGAAAGGAAGAACACAGAGCAATCAGTTGATACAGCCTGTGTGGGTTATGATCCACAGCTCAAGTGCTCAATCAGGTTCTCCATTGAGGAGTAAAGTAATTAAGCTTTACTAGAGTAAAGTACTACCAGGGACAAGATGCTTTGAGACTGTGCATTATCCTGCATCTGAGAATTTCATAAGCCTAAACACTAAAAGACTAATTCAGCTTTCTCTTCAGCTTTATAAATGGTTCCAGCTAATTTTCCTTCTATAAAAAATCAGAAGCATTTCCATGGCATTAATAATAAAAATCAGAGAATCATTCGGGTTGGAAAAGCCTTTTAAGATCATCAAGTCCATCCATGAACCCACCTGTCCCAACCCACTGCTAAACTTTGCCCCTGAGCTCCATATCTCCACAACTGTGAAACATGGCCAGGGATGGTGCTTCAACCTCCTTCCTGGGCAGCCTGTTCCAAGGCCTGAGGACCCTTTTCTGAAGAAGTTTCTCCTCATGACCAACCTAAACTTCCCCTGGAGCAGGTTGAGGCAGTTTGCTCTTGTCTTATCACATGTTCCTCATGAGAAGAGCCCAACACTTGATGTTGTGCTAGCACACAAATGAACCAGGAATGAAATGGTTCCATGATGGCTAAAAGGGAAAAACCTCAATCACTCACTCTGTGATTCTATAATCAATGATCTGTATTGCAGTGCAACACCATTCCGGCCCAAGTCTTCAAGTGAACATTGGTGTTCCCTTTAACTAGTAGAGTGACTAATGTGGGTAACTCAGTTTTAAAGCAACATGGTATTTCAAGATTAAGTTGTGTTAAGGAGGTACCAAAGTGTCAGAAAAAGAAATGAAAAGGCTATCACAGTTGGCTGAAATCATTCAGCGGAAGTGTTTTTAACTAAGGGTTTCTAGCTTTGGAGGGAGATTGAAAACTATTTTAGCTTTAGGCACCACTTTTCACTGGGAACATGAAGAAGTGCCTTTACTCCTGAACTGGGCTGCAAACAACTCCTGCAGTGCCACTGCTTTTGCAGAACTCAAGGTATCACCTGCTGTCTGCTGATATTTCAAACCAGCATCAGCCCCAAATCCAGCCTGGCTTTCAGAAATGCCTGAAAGCCACAGTCTCTTCCCTGTGGAGGTTCTTGCAACCCCATCGCAAAGCTGTAGTTGGGACTACAACTACAGAATCACAGAATGACTGAGGCTGGAAAAGCCCTCTGAGCTCATCCAGCCCAGCCCAGGACCTAAAATCATCACAGCAGCCGCACCAGGGTACTAAGGGACACAGACAGGGATGGGGACTCCACCACTGCCCTGGGCAGTCCATTGCAGGCTCTGATCACCCTTTCTAGTAGGAAAGGCTTCCTAACATCCAAACTAACCATCTCCTGGCAGCTTCAGGCTCTGCCCTCTTGTCCTGGTGCTGGCTGCCTGCAAGAAGGGCCTGACCCCCACCTGACTACAACCTCCCTTCAGGTACTTGGAGAGAGGGAGAAGGTCCCCTCAAGTCTCCTCTCCTCCAGGCTAAATAACTTCAGCTCTCTCAGCTTCTCCACATCAGACTTTCCCTCCAGCCCCCTCCCCAGCCTCATTGCTCTTCTGCATTCACTCCAGCCCCTCAATCTCTTTCTTGAAGTGAGGAGCCCAGCACTGCCCCCGGTTCTCAAGGGGAGGCTTCCCCAGTGCGCAGTACAGGGAGAGAATGGTGTCCCTAGTCCTGCTGGCCCACACTATTGGTGATACACTGCAATGGATTCCAGTATTGAAACCTACAGCCCTGCAAACATCTCTAAAAGCCCTTAAGTCAACTCATTCCTGATACAATAAGTGACAACATTTGCGTTTGGCAGAGGGTACAACTGGGAGTGTTGACAAATCTAATTAACAGCACATCAGGGGCACTTTGTTTATCCTTTACATACAGTGCCAGTAGTGAGCGGGTAATGAGAAAAGGAGCTTAAACATTAGTGGGACTTCGCTAATTGGGCACCAAGTCCTGATTAAGCCAGGCTTCATATGTAATTACTGGAGTTCAAATGACTGACACAAGTGCGTCCAAAATCATTTAATGAAGATGCTAAGTCACTGCTAAACTGCGCAGAATGAAGCACAAAAAAGAAAAGACAACAGGAACGTTTCACTCGGATTTTCCTGGACTGCTTGCCATTTGCTTTCCTCCAAGAGCACAACATTTCAACTGCTTGAATAGCTGCCTTTAAAAGATGTTACAAGAGTGAAAAAATAATGTAGTGTCTCAGTTACATTAAATAATGAAAATATCTGGAATACATGATGGCATTGCAAGAACATCACATATACATATAGAGTTTATGTGTAATAGAAATCAGTGTTACCAGCAAATAGTAACTGCGAGAGAGGCTTTACAAAACACAGACGTTAAAGATGACACGGACTGGTTTATATAATTTGGTCATTCACATTCAGTAAATCAGTAAAGTTAGCCTTAACTTCAACGTTCTAGTGATAACGGATCTGCCCCATAAGCCTGTGGCCCCAAAACATTCACACTCAGTAAATCAGTAAAGTTAGCCTTAACTTTAACGTTCTAGTGATAATGGATCTGCCCCATAAGCCTGTGGCCCCAAAACACAGAAGGAGATTGTGGATGTTGCTCAGCAGACCCTTTGCTTCTGTGCTGGGAGCTCACCAGGAGCCAAAGGACTAGAGCTTACAAACACCCTTTCACAAGACTCTCTCTGCCAGGCTGAATTACCCATCTTGGCCAGTCCTGCTGAGACCCTCCTCCTGCCCATGTCTGGGAATTTCCATATGGAATGAGGGACCCACAGTTCCCACTGAGAGCAGCTGAAGTGGGTACATGCAGCACACAAGAAGCACTGCTCCAGTGACCCTGTGTAGGGAGTCTTCTTACTGTCGCCAGGGCTTAATTTTGACTGGCAAGGATCATGGAATGTGAAGAATTGGTGCCTGGAGTTGCTTCGCCACTGCCTTTTTCATGTTTTTACCCCCTAGAAAGGCAGATGCCAAGGCCAGGCCACTGTTACCGACAGCATTCCTCAGGGCAAGCTCATGGGTACCACAGCACCTTCTGCTCCAGTGACTCAAGAATGGACATCAACCTCATGGCCGTAGTCACACACGGCAGAGTGTAAAGCAACTGGGGCACACATGAATGTGCTTGGTGACAACTGTACAGCCTGCTCTGTGGCACCTCTGAAAATACCATTCTGTCATTTCCACTAGTGAATGAAAAGCATCCAACAGCTGAATACAGACCCCTCCTTAACTTACAGCTCATCTCCAGAGCTACAGTGGTAACAAAGCACCTCAACACCCAGTCCAAAAGGCTTTTCTCCTGATGTGTTTTCAATGAGAACTTTACATACAAGATTCTTGGAACAGAGCACAAATAAAAGAAGCCTAAACTACTAGCAGCATCTACCCACAACAGGGAAGAGCAACTCAAACCATGGTGCTTGAACTGCTGTTTCCAAACCATCTTAATAGTATTCTGAAGTGACCCTAAAGCTGTTAATAACGTTTTACTGTCTCCTGTCTCTTCGACAGAAACAGTGTATTTATTCATGGTATTAAGATACTTGAAGATTACCAGTTAAAATAAAAATCCCAAACAACCCCCCCCCCAACCACATACACAACACACTCCTCACTGCAAGAACTCTTCTGAAGCTACAAGTAGAACTGAGAAGAAACTCAGTAAAGCTGAACATACCATTTCAGGATTTAAACCTCAAAAATCTGGAAACATTTGTCTGGGAACAAAGTCTCTCAAATTGAACTAGAAATGGCCATTTGTGCAGTGGCAGGAAGAACTATTGAAATATTTCTTATTACTCTGTGTTTCCATCACATTGCTTTTGACAAGTTGGGAATAAACACACATTGACAATTAATTCCGATTGATTCCTGTTATTTTCCTTTCCAGCCTGTTCCCATTTATGAGGGTGTTGGTTGGGAACACAATGCATAGACTGCTGCAGCATTGCTGTGTCCCATTCTCAGGAAGCACATTCTATCACACTACTGACAGCCAAAACACAGGCAGACAAGCGTGCAGATTTAATACTGAAATAATTAGCAAAGATTCTTCTGTGGCATTGTCATGAGTCTTTTGTCAGCAAAGACAACTATGGTGGTGCTTCTCAAACCCCAAAGCATGTGGAAAGTAGTTCCTCCATACGGTAGAAGATGCTATCAATGCCCTGTACCAGCCCAGCTCTGCAAACCCCCAGCACACAGATCCACTTGCGGACAAATAGGCAGGTTTTTAATTTCCCAGCTGCAGTATGGAAACAATTTTAGTGTAGAGTTCATGCACTGCTGTATAGCAGACAATAGAACATCAAGAATGGTGTGGTGACACATAATAGTAAAGATAGTCGGTAAGGAAACCACACAAGTTCTGCCCTATATTTCCCATCTGCACTACAAGCCACCCTCAGTGGTACTGAGACCTCTGTGTCCCTCTGCTGCTCCCTCGCTACCCATCACAAGCCAGAAAAGCTCATGTTGCATCTTGTGCCCAACACTACTTTGCAGGGTCACCTATTGTTGTGAGACCTCCTTTTCCCATCTCAGGACTAACTGGGTCACAGCCACTGCCATGCTCTACTTCATCCCTGACTTTATTGTGAAACCACAGAGCTCCAGCCCCTTTTCTGCCGCACCATTCACAAAAACCTGTGTCCAGAATCAATTTACTCCTACAATCTAGTCTCAGCAGTTTCAGCTCCTTCTCTGCTCTTTGATACCCAGCCCGAGACTTTCAATAAATTCCTGAGATGATTAACTTTGCCACCAGTAAAAGAATAAAAGCATCCCTACAACCATTTTGCCCGAAGGGTACCTACACTTGAGGGGGTAGGTACCTACATCGATCTCTCTGCCCACTCAAGCACATGAGTTTCTAACAGGGATTACCTGTTTCCAGACACTAACCACAGCACTGCACACACCCATAACTTCTAGTGTTATGTCTGTCAACATGGGTTCAGCTCCTGTTTTTTAAAAATCCCACTTTCGGGGGTTATGAATGCATTGCCCATACTGCTAAAACATCTAAATGCTCTCAGCTGAACTCTTCCTCAAGCAAGCGTTTGACAAAGAATTCATATGGAATTAATGGAAATCACTTAACTTGTGTAAAGATTAAAAGATTAAATAAAAGGTGCCTGTCAAAGTAGTCCCCAAAGCCTCCTACTACTTGTTCCTTGTTTCTGCAGTTGACTCTACTGGCAGCTTTTGCAGACTTTTACTACCAACCTTTCTGAGATCTATTTACAGCCAAAAGTCAACACCCTGAAACACCACAGAGGCTTTTCAAACGAGGCCACTGCTATTGCAAAATAAAAGTTTTAATGATTGTCCATATCCAGAGGATCTATAGAAAAATAAACACACCAGCACAACTCATACAAAATAGCAACACATTTTCTTCTTCAAACAGAAAATCTCATGCTTCAATGTGGAAATCATCACTAACACTGTCACTTCTCTATACAGCAATATGTCCCAACTGAAGTTCCGCATGCATTTGTAGCTCATTTCAGAATAGCTGCCTGCATGCAAACTGTACGTGTAGTTACAAACAGGATTGCTCTCTGCACATCACCTCACTGCACAGGCGATTCAGTGTTACGCATGGGGAAATACAACACAGAACCTACTAATCTGCCAGAATTCAAAGTGACAATCCCACTCCGTGCCAGTGACTCTGACAGACACCATGTACCTCTTTGGATGCTATAGCTGTTAAACTTATACACACCAGGCACAGACGTGGGATTCACAAATACATCTAATCAGAGCACTGAGGCTGTAAAGCTGATAAAACAAACAGCTTTTGCCAAGAGGATGTGTTTTCCTTTTGCAGCAGCTGGAAGACACCTCTCTTGGGGCACTCCTGGGAATTCATCTTGGAAAAAACCAAACCAGTTCTTGGTGTGATCGGAAAACAGTAGAGAAGAGGATGGTTACACAGAGCCAGGACAGAGAAATTAATGGGAAAACCTGGACCTTTCAATGGCTTCTTGTCTAGTGGCAACAATCAATGTGAAATCAAAGGTTACACAGGCACAGTGTGAGTCCACTCAGCCACAAAACCAACAGTAAAACCCCCAGATATCCCCACACTAAATCACTGCTCTCTGTTTTCAGAAAGCAGACAAATCAGTGTTTAATTATCCCAGTCCATTTCACACCCAGCCACTGTCTGGAAGTACCAGGTTCACACATTAGAGAAGGAAGCCACTGTTTGTAACATCATGCTGTAACAGAGGGACAACAACATTTCTGTTGTAAGTAAGACAACGCAGTGCGCTGCAGAGATGAGAAGGAGGTGTGTACAAAGTGCATAAGGGTTTCCACTGGTATCTCCAGCTGCCAAACACATTGTTGTGACTGTAGATGCGCTGGATGAAGAAGTTGCCACCCCACTTCATCTCCACTTGCTCATTACCTTCACATCTTCCAGCGTTAACTGCGTGTTTATTCACTTCCTAACCCAGTTCTGTCAAAATGATTCCCGCTAGAAAATCTGTGTTCCAGCTTAGCTCAGATTATTTCTGACAGAACTTGTTTAGCGGATGCCTATAAATGCAAGTACCAGAGGATCTGAGAACACCGTAACCTTTAGAGTGAGGAGAGGAAATAGCAGTGAGCAAGTAGAGGCGGCCAATCCTCTTCCACCGTCTCGCTGCTGCCGGAGCAGCATGTTCATGGGACACAAAGGTCTGCTTTGCCAGCCTCCTTGCCCAGTAAAAGCTGTGTAACAAGGGTGGCATCTTGAAAGCAAATAAGTCAATCTATCTACTCCTTAATTTATCTCTTAAAAGGTCAGACTGGGGCTAAGCAGCCAGATATGAAAACGGTTTGTTTCAGCTACCTGAAATTCTGTTTAACATTGAAAGCAACTGGCAGATGTGATTCAAAAGCTATTAAAAAAATGTGCTATTTCTGTGGTGTTAAGGTATAAACACCAACTCTCACCTTCTCATCTCACATTATCACAACACGACTTAAAAATTACTTAGTTGCTTCTATGTATTATGGACACGAATAGTGTCTGCGGAAGAAGTGGAAAACGCACTGTCAAATGACCATCACGTACTACCCAACATTGCCAGAGCAAGCACTCTGCTGTAGATCACCTTACCTTTTATTAACAGGCTTCTCATCCTTGTCATAGGGTCTGATGAACCACTTCCCAATCCTGACAAAGTTTTTATCCATCAGGCATCTAGAAAATAATTTAAGTGTCAATTACTAAGTTACAATTAAAGGTAGTGTTTGAGGACAGAGAATCTAAAGGATTAAGCAGCTGAATTTCCATCACATTGGAATCAGCTCGGTAGCTGTTGTGTCTCCTGTAACTTTGCCACTTCCCCTTTTCCCACGCTAGCCATGGAGAATCACTGTGCAGGCTCACAACACTGTCACCGATGCTGACCCTCACACATGCAGCTTCTCCACACCTCAAACAGAAGCTTTTCTGCTCCACTTTACCTGGAGCAGAGTAGTCGTTGTATTCATCACCCTAATTTTTCAAATCTCTTTGTGAACAACCATTCACAGTACTGATTCTTTTCTACAGAATTTGAGGATGAAGAATACGCATTCCTGTGTATTTGCCAGGTAAATGGCGCAGATCACTGCAGGACTGACAGGGGATTGTATTAGCAAATATTCACAATGAATCCTTTTTTCTTCACATGACCCACAGCATGATTTCAGCTGCTGAGCACTCCTCCTCCAACAAACATACTCCTGTGTCACAAAGTTTAGAGCAATAAGTCACTCACTTTCTCTGGACTCCTCAGAAGTGCAAAATCTCTTTGTAGAAATTTCATGTTGTGTGGCTTTAAAAAACCCCAAACAAACTGAGGATGCACAGTGCTCAATAACCGATCCAGGCTGCTAAGTCCGGGAGCATTTCATACCTTCCAAAGCCCACCTGCACACATGAATCCCAGCAGCACTTTGCCAACACTATATTCATCAAACAGAAACAGCTCAACACCCTGCCCATGGGATCACACACAAACTTGTTAGGAAGGAAGATGTTTCAGTAAAGTAAATGTTATGTTTGAAAAGCTTTGAAAGCTGAGTTGCTTTATTTATGATTATGAGCAATATATGAGCTTTCCCTACACACTCCTGTCTGAGGATTATGTCTTTATTTAGATGGAAGAGCTGTCCTTCTCCACACTTCAAAGTTTATTTCCATAGCAGTTGCTAGAGATTAGCTGAAACAAAACAAATGAAAAAAAAAAAACCAGATTCACACGAACCTTTCTGGGAAAGCACATTTTGTACGGTTTAGGAAATCTGTGTGATCTGAACTTCAAAAGCAAAGCTACAACTCACAGATAGGAAGTGGACGACACACAACGTAGATTCTAATATCCTCCTAAATCTGTATAAACTTGGCAGGGGTTTCCCAAGTTAAAGCCATGCTGAAGAAAATTCTAAAGGCACTTTCTCAAATACAGAAAAAACAGCTCCAGCTGGGGTGAATATCCCAATATTTTAATCTGGACATGAAAGCTGAAGCAGCAGAGATCTAAGGAAACTGCTTGCAGGCTGGTGGGAAATAAAAACAAAAAAAAGACTTCAGCAACTGCTTCTTCCCTGGGAAGTTATCTGCTATCAGAGAGTCTGTCAGTGTCAGCCACTTTGTACAAACAAAGGGAAGTCTGTGAAGTTTACATCAGATCCCTAAAGAAAATAATCTCTACCAGCAAAAACCATAATAAACTCCCTTCAATGCCGCATCATCATGTCACTGCAGCAGGT
Source organism: Rhinopomastus cyanomelas (assembly GCA_013400115.1). NCBI lineage: Eukaryota > Metazoa > Chordata > Aves > Bucerotiformes > Rhinopomastidae > Rhinopomastus > Rhinopomastus cyanomelas. The sequence continues at coordinate 1,270,116 of VXBP01007531.1, forward strand.
TTAACCGCCTCAAACTAATGCTGTTTTCCTAGGAAAAAAAAGTGTCTTCGTGGGCAGATGTGGCCTCAAAAATGAGCCAACCCTCCCATGCTAAACTCAACCCCAGGTTATTAAAGGTATACCCCCTATGAGATGGGGCAGATGAAGCACAGATCTCTAAGATGAACCATTACCAGTGTCATAGACTTACTTCTGCTGTAGAGGTAACTCCTCTTCAGCAAGAGGCTGTAACAACCAAAGTTCTTAGCAAAAATAAGAGCTGTTCATAAACCCCAAATAAGCAGAGGCTTAAAAGCAGTTATTGAATCACATGAAATGGGGACATCAACCACCAGCTAAGGCTGAGGGGTATTTCCATCCCAAGCAGTAGAGTTGCCAGAGCATTGAGCTGTCACCCAACCCCATATTCCTCATGTTTCAGTAAAAAAAAAGACCTGACAAGGGCACCACAATGAAACACCCTGATATTTTCAGTGCTATTTCCCCATATCTAACATTTTCTCAATCGCCAGCTAACCCAAACTTCTCACTGTTAATTTGGGTACTGAGATAAAAACCAAGCAAAACCCAAAACATCAACAGCTACACAATGACCCTTTCCTGCCCTTCCCAGGGGAACAAACACTCCCCTCTACCCACTCTTCCCAGTCACTATTTTCCATATTTTTGGTTCCTCCAGCACCTCAGGTGAGGTGATGGGGAGTATCACAGAATCCCAGACTGGCTCAGGTTGCAAAGGACCTCGGAGCTCAACTACTCCAACCCCCTGCCATATGCTGCAACACCTCTCAACCAGACTTGGTTGCTCAAGGCCTCATCCAACCTGACCTTGAACCCTGTAGAGTAGGGTTGATGGTTGGACTCAATGACCCCAAGGGCCTTTTCTAACCTGAATGACTCTGTGATTCGGTGATCTCCAGGGAGGGGGAAGCACTGAAGAACTTCTTCCTAATGTCTAGTCTGAACATCCTCTCCTTCCATTTCAAACTGTTTCCCCTTGTCCTATTGCTGGATCCCCTTGAGATAAGTTCCTCTCCAGCCTTCCTGCAGGTTCTCTCTAGGTACCGGAAAGCATCACAAACGTCCTTCCTGGGTCTTCTCTTCCCTAGGCTGAACAACCCCAGCTCCCTCAGCCTATCCTCATATCAAAGTGCCTCCATCTCTGTGGCCTTCTCTGGAATTGCTCCAGCAGTTCCATGTCCTTCTGACACGGGGGACACCAGAACTACACTCTCGCTCTTCCCATCATCATATTCTCCTGCCACAATAGTTCTCCACAGATCTGAGGCCACAGGCCTGTGCCCAGACCAGAAATGGGCCCAAGCGGCTCCTGCCAGCCCCTCTTTAGGGTCAAACCAGCGCCAGCTAGGGCCGGTCACAGGGACCATTTCCCCATGGAGGAGAATCTGTTCCTCATTAAATGCAAACCCACCCGACAGACCTTCAAACACAGGCACCAGCCAGCCTGACAAGATTAAATAAAAACCCAGGACTTTTATTATCAAGTTTTTCCTAAAGATGGGATAAAATGGATACATAAATTTTAATTAATACTCAACACTTCACAAGCTTGAAAAGATCCAATGAATGGGGGTAGGACTAAATTACCTCCAGAGGTCCCTTCCAACCCAACCAGTCTGGGATTCTGTGAATAAAAATTCCCACTAGAAGCCATCCTGAAAAGTCAGTTGTCCAGGTACCACAGATTAATGAACATAAATAATGTAAAACTTATTATCTTAGAAGAAATCCCTCCCTGTGAGGGTGCTGAGGCACTGGAGCAGGTTGTCCAGGGAGGATGACTGCTCCAACCCTTGTAGTGTCCAAGGCCAGGTTGGATGGGGCTCTGGGCACCCTGGTCTGGTGAGAGGTGTCGCTGCCCATGGCAGGGAATTGGCACTGGGTGAGCTCTGAGCTCCCTTCCAGCCTGAGCCATTCTATGACAATTTTTCCTTGGACACAGAAAAGCTGCAGAAGAACTCATAAATTGCATTTTTAGACTTCAATCTACTCTAGGCAGCCCCTTAGTGATGTAAAAATCCCCTAAAACAGCTGCTGAGCCAGAAATCATGTGATATGAGCAGTCCCTGTACAAATACAGTGACAGGTACTGCTCTCATGGAAACAACCTCAGGAACCCCTTCCAATCCCTGATGTTCTGTGAACATAACACAACCTGAAGCCTAGCAAATCCACACCAAAGTAAAGAGGACACTAAATGCAACAAGCTCCAAGTATTCCTAATCTATTCCTAATTCCTTATCTACCTCAAAGAAAATAATTCAGTGCTACATTCTGTGAAATTACCATAGCACAAATTGTACAGGAGAGGTAAATTATATAGCAGTTTGTACTATTTCAATTCCACTAAAAGTTGGAATAACATCACAGCACTTAATTCTGAGAACATCTCCAAACCTCTGAAAAGGACTGGAATCTCATACAGGAAGGTGATGATGACCTGAGAACTGGAATAAAATGCGGCAGCCCAAGAGGCAATGTCATACACTGAAGGGCTAATAAGATAATCTTCAGTAAGCTTAAGAGCTGATAGCTGGATTAAGAAGAAAAAGCTGTAAGTGTATTAACTAATCACAGAATAACTCTGCAGTGAAGTCACAGATATACAATGAAGACAAAAGAAAGCAATGCCCAGACACATCAAGTCTGCCAGAATCAGAAACTGTTAAGCTCTACCCTGAAAACTGTTTTTGGAACAGCTCCCCAGCACAAACACAAGCAGAAATAGGTACTGAAATGACTCTTGGTATGAGAGTTCAATTAGTCTGCACAGCATCTCGTAACACATTGCTAGAGTCTGTAACCCAAGAGATGAATCCCTACCTACTCTGGGTCTCCTGCACTACAGTTCTACCTCTAAAAACCCGTGGTTTACGATCGATAACAATATAAATGGTTTATAGGTATCTTGCATTGTTTTAAATACCAAAATGAGACATTTGAATGGGTTTTCTTACCTTTCCAACAGATTGTGAATTGCTTTGAAGAGCAGCGTCCTACACTCATAGGAAAGTCCATTCTCCCAAAATCCTTCTTCCACCACTACAAAAACATAAAACGTCAACATGCTCAGAACTGGAAAACGCAAACAGATTTGCAAAACTTAACTCCAGCAGCTTTAATTTCCAACAGCAGCGTTTCATTAACCTGCTTCAGCAATCGCCTGTACTGCTGAAGGAGCTTTCATCTTTGCTTGCTGCAGACACCAACTTCGCATTTAATAAAACCACAAAAGCATAAAAGCAAACACATTTGTTCATAGCATCCAGCATTACAGTAGGGGGGCAAGGAATTAATGATCCTTCTTTGCAGTAACTGCTGACAGATCCTTTAAAACTTAACCGCAGATGCAGGCGATCCAGAAACAAAGTGAATCATTAAAGGAGTAAAATCAATTTACATAATTTAAACAACATTAAACAACTATCCCAAGCCTCTCGCTGTCACACCCAGGTGAAATTCCTCTCTTGTACTGACTCTAGTGCAGTTTCAACAAGACACAGCAAATACAACAAATGTGCTACGGTGCTTTATTCCAGGATAAAAACTGGATACTGTGGAGACTGCAGAGTTCAATAAAGAAAACAATCTATTATCTCTCACAGTGAAGTGCAGGATGAACTGATGACCTGAGTGAAGCACCTGAAGGATCGACAAAACTCAGAAACATCTGCTGTCCTTACTCTGTTGCTTCTGGGTGCTAGGAGTAGCAGGAGCAGAACTACTTTTGGCATGCCTGCAGCAGATTGTAAACATATTCAGCCAGAAGATGCAATCTCAGCTGCAGAGTTAAAACAGATGATTAAATAACTTTGTCAAGGAGTCAGAATTTGTTAATTGAGTTCTGTCATTTCAATTTCACAGGATTACTCTGCAGATCTTTACAAATGAAATATAAATTCCTGCCACATGTGAGGAACAGAAAACTTCACACCCTCCTTGGCCAATGTTAAATAATGAAACTTCCAGCAGCACGTCTATCATGCAGACTGTTATCTCCACAGAGTTTACAGCCACATCTACAGGGAAAGCTTCTGAGGAGTTGCTGCTCTGTGAAAACCCTGACACTGGCAGCAGCTTCTCTGCTGCTCCTCCCAGTAAAACCAAGTCACAAACCGTCTTACGCGAGGTGGTTCACGGCCTCTGAATTCATGTTTACAACAGCATTCTTCAGGAATGACAGAATCTCCTCACAGCTTCAAAGCTGCTGAGGTATAAAATTCTACACAGTGCTGAACTACTGAAACTGAAGAAATAGCAAAACTGGTACTGTCTCGCACTCCAAAACAACAGTTCTCCAACACAGGAAGAGTTGTACAGTAACGCAGTGCCAGAGATCCTACACGAGTTTACCTCTAGGAAAACTTCACATTTAAATAAGAAAACTGATTTTTAGAGTATCACAAAACAGTCACAATCTGTAAAAGTCAGGAGAAATTTGCAATTGCATGGAACTGAGCTGTTCTCGGGATTTACCCTAACCTGATCAGAGTGGGACAGGGCCAAGGGGAAAGTCTGAAGGGGTATCACCCCTCAATAGTGTCTCTGCAGGGATCTGTAAAGCCCTTATCACTCAGCGCTCACACCTCCAGCCCCCACCAGTCCTTTGGAGCTGCCTGCTGGCATTTCCAGGCACCAAGCAGGTGCTGTACAGCTTCAGGAACATGTGAGGCACCCCTACCCTCTCCTGCAGGTATTTCTGTTACTCTAGTTGAAGTATTTCTCTTCAGAGGCAATAGATCTGACACTACGCAACAGCTGTTAAGGCCACCTTCACGAAACAAAGGTTCTAGGGAAGAATCATTGAAAGATTGTATTTTAGTTAAGAGTAGGACAGAGTAGGCAACTCCTTTTCTCTGCATGGAATTCAGAGAGGAGACAAGCTCTGGAGACGCAGTAAAGCAGATGGGACAGAACTGTAGGTCACCACTTCGCAGCCCATGAATCGACAAAGCCACGATCAACCTATCTGCTGTTTGCAGCAATCCCATTTTGAGTGGGATGTGACACTGGATGTCCAGGAGCCCAGGTAGCTCCTCACATGTGTGATCTGTCCCACCCGCTGATCCTCTGCTGTGGTGTACACAGGCAGGTCCCTGTACACCTCTGGGTCTGTGTCTCTGTACATGTTAACTACCCTATCTGCCCACATACATTCCAGAACAGTAGAGGGTGACAACTGGGAGTAGCATTTAGTGTCTTGTAGAACAGGCAGTTCAGCCCCTTCTTACTGGATGTCCTGCACAGAGGGATAACTTTACCACTACACTTGTCACCAAAATAACCAACTACCGTGTGAGCTTTGTTGTGTGGGTTCTGATTTTAAACAAAATCACCTCCCAAAATGAACAACTATGTTTATTAATTACTCAGTGGATTCTCAATTCTGCCTAGTAAGGACACTCAGCCTTACTGCCCTCACTGACTATCTCTCTCTGTAGAAGCTCTTCAAGTCCAGTAGAAACAGAATAGAAGATACATGGATCCAGAAAGTGTGAGATTTTCAGTATCTTTCCACAGGAGGGAGACGGGAAGACAAAATCACTCGAGAAAGCCAGTTTTGTACAAGGATTGCTGTTCCATTACCTGAAAAAGCACCAACTGTAAGAGCTATAAAAACAGAAATAGTCAAAGATTTTAATAGAAAGTTAACAGAGCACCAACACAATGTTTCAACAGATGCAAAGGCAAAGAGATAATTCAGTGTAAGCTGCAGGGCACTGCAGTACACCTAAAAGTTACAGTAACTGCTGAGTAACTAGCTGTTATCATTGTCCAACCTACAAGTGTGCTTAGGAATATGGGAAAAACCCTTCAAGTTGCCACCCCTGGAAAACACAGCAATGCAGTGGGTTTTCAGTTCTCTTCCACAGAGAAAATCCTTATTTTATCATCGCCAAGATACAATCAGCAGGAAATCCTAAAAGAAAAAAGGTATGTTTGATGCTTATCCTGGAATGGATTAAGATGTTGGTCCTCAGTCCCACCCTGACCTCTGTATGGAACGGGAATTCATGAACAGCCTTCACATATGAGGGTTTTCAATGTTTGTTGTCCATTTGTTTTCTTTATTAATTTCAAAGCAATGAATCAAACAGTTGTGCTCTTCCTTAACTTTATCCCTGCAGATCAGGTGCTAAAAGAATTAAAAACAACTACAATAATTTTGGATTAGAGTGGGAATTTATAATTTAAACAAACATTAATGAGCAGTGTAGTTGGCTTGGGGTCTTTTTTGTTTTCAAGCCAGAGATATTAAAGTCTTCAAAGTGGCCACTGATTTTTCTGAAGCCAACCATGTTCTCAAAAAAAAAAAAAAAAAGCCATTATAAAAATTTCAAGGAGAACACTCACTGTAAAAATATCAAAGCAAACACTTCAATAATTTTAGGTCTCCCAACAGAGATACTGGAAAGATAATAAGATCTCTGTTCTGCTTCAGTGACCAAACTGACATATTTTACTTAAAAGAACAAGAGGAAGGAGGGAGCGAGTGCAAGTCAAGGCTGCATCGGCATGGCAGGGTTAGCGATACCTTGAAGAAATTCAGCCACCCACATTTTAATAATTCAGGTCACGCTGCTGTATGCAGTTTAAAAGCAGAATTAGTTTCAAAGAACACACATTTCCTCAGAGCTATGTTACATATTTCCTTTTAATGTACCATATTGCAGCAACAGCCAAAACGAACGTCTAGACATCAAACCCCAGCCTTATTCCCACCTACCGCTTCTTTACCTCAGGCATCAAAACTAATGAAACCCATTATCCAGAACACTGACTCCAGTCACCACGCCAGCCACAGTGAACAGCAGAAAACACTTTGGGACAGGACCGGTTATTCAGCCATTAAAATTACTGAAAATCAATTTCTTGCTGCATGCTGCAGAAATACTGGTGTATTAGAATAAGACGCATGGGACAAGGAGATTACGACATCAAACTGCCAAATAAGGGGAGGTACTCAGGAGCTCTGTTCAGAGCTGGCTACATTCCTTCTTAGTCTTGGAGATTGTCTCCTCGTTATCATGAAATACAAAGACTGAGGGGATTTTTCCTCCTGTGCAGAGAGTTATTAAAACACATAACCAAACAACCCCAACAAAAGCAGAGATTCAAATACTACAAATAAGTGTTTAATTTTTCACTCCAAGTTTTATTAGTGTGCCCTTAAAACACTATTTCAAGGACTAACTAGCATTTTGAAGCATCATTTCTCCTTAAAAAAAATGAGTAACAATGCAATGCAACGGTACATTAATTCCAAAAAACTGTATTACACCCATAAAAATCCAATTAAAGACAACACTATTGATCGATCACTGTTACGCTGTCATTGATCACCTTGTAAAATCTGCATTTGAAGTCATTAGTGATTGAACTGACTTATTACTAAATCAGATTCAACTCACTTAGAGATCTAATTTCCTTGCGCTGGTTGTGATTGTAGGGAAATTGTACTGCTCACTCTTACACTGCTGAGAATTCATCTCCTGACTCAGCTCAGGAGCCTAAAAAGAACCAGTACATGAGAGGTGCTCACTAGGTGATCCATCTGTGATGATCTATGTGCAAACTGGGCTCCTGCAAAGCACCAAGAACATGCTGCATGTGCACAGACGCAGCTGCACGACCAACATCCCACCAGGTACCAGACATCTCTGGAGGTGCCTCACCAGGCCTGACCAGAGGTTGCATTTCAACAACCCATAATTTTCTCTATAAAACCCAGCATTTTCTGAGCAGAGCTGCCTCTGAAACTAAAATTGCTGCACTTGAGAAAGATAAATAAAAGCTTCCAATGCAGCAGCTGTTGAATATCGCAGGAACACAACCACGCTGCCATTGTTGTGCAGTGAAACTGAAATTAGCATAATAGCTACTTATTGAGAAGCAGATGGGAGGTAACTATCTGCACCGAGCTCACGTTAGCTCCACTTACAGTATCACAGTGTTACCGTGATCGTGGCCTCACCCCCTGGAGGAACAGGATTGTTTTTCATCAAATGGACATTATATATTACAGCCTCTTCCTCCTCTCACCCTGTTCTTTCACATTCCTCTGCTCCTGCCAGGTCTCTTCTCCTTGTCCCGGTAACAAGCCGCAACACAGATCCTCACAGGGAAATCTCAATGTCATAGAATCACAGACTGGCTTAGGTTGGAAGGACTTCAAAACTCACCCAGTGCCAACCCCCTGCCATGGGCAGTGACACCTCTCACCAGTCCAGGTTGCCCAGAGTCCCACCTAACCCACCTCTGGACACTGACAGCAAGGAAGCAGCCACAGCCTCCCTGGGCAACTTCAGCACCCTCATAGGGAGGAATTTCTCCCTCAGATCTCACCTCAATCTCCCCTCTTTTAGCTTGAACCCATTCCTCTTGTCCTATCACTACAGTGCCTCATAAAAAGTCCCTCTCCAGCTTTCCTGTATCCCCTTCAGGTACTGGAGGCTGCTTTAAGGTCCCCCAGAGCCTTCTCTTCTCTAGGTTGGCCAGCAGTTGAGGAGCTCTGCTCATAGGAATGCAGCAGACCTCCAAAGAGAAACTAGAGCAAGATCTGCCCATCACCAGAGAAACACAAGGCTTTTTCTTCAGAAAAATGTCCTTTGAAAGGAACCAAAAGACTTCTCCTTTATGAGGCATGCAAGACTTAACTCCTGAAACACATGTCACTCCAGGAAGCCATACTGGGGTCCTTCCTTCCGTCTGCTCCAGCACAGGTTTGCCTTTAATCCAAGGGCACAGCTCGAAAAACTCAGTTCCATTTCCAACTGTCAAGTCCCTGAAAAGCTGCTACTGGCCCAGCTGGCCCCCATCCCTGTGCCAGCCCTGGGACCAATGCCCAGCGCTGATGGGACAAGCTGGGTGCTGGGCAGCAGCCCCCTCGCCTGTGCTGGCTACAAGGAGTGTTTCACAGGAGGCCCAGCCCTGGCTGGGATGCAGCACGACCAGGAGAACATGGAAACACGATGCATTCAAAATGCCTGAGGAGGCAACAAGGGAGCCATTCTGGTTTTTTTTTTTTTGCTGCCTTTCAGCCCTGACACTGCGTGAAGGCTGCTGCACCGGCACTACACAATGTGCAAGTCTGCAAACACGAACAAATATAACCATCTCAAGGAAAGACAGCATTTGCATTATCATCTGCTGCTTCAAAATGCGCTTGCAGGTTGCTGCAGCTTTTAATTGATAGGTCTCACTCATGTTTGCAGTCCTAACAGGAACTCAAGCCCATCCCCGCACAGATCTGTATGGACACTCAAGGGTGGAATGGTGCCCAAGCTCCCTAGCACCATGGCTGCCCTCTTCCACCCAGCCAGGCTGTGCTTGGGGAATAAAAACTTGCAGCATTTCCATCCTAGCTCTGTTATTTAACCAAGGAAATAGTTGGGTTTCCATCAGCTAAAATTTGAGTTTACTCTCCAGCACACAAATTACGAGTTGTGCCGATTTCTTCCCAGATCACACTTGCTGCTGGTACCATGTCATTACCTGCAGCCCTCAAAGTACTATTTTCCTCCTTTCCTTTATTTTTTTCTTTCTTGCAAGCTAATGGTTATAGAAACAACTTTCATTAGAAAGACCTTTTTCAGTCCTTAGCTCCCTTGTAATGTTGGACTGGAAGAAAAGAAGGTTTTGATTTAACTAAGGAATACAGGAAATATTTGTATAACAGGCTCTCATTCTAAATACACCCCACATACCCCAAACACACCAGCACAGGGCTGTACGTGTGAGCTGCAACACTCATTCCATTCTATGGGGCACATTCTAGGGAAGTCCTCTTCTGTTCACTTTCTGAAAACCAGAGAAACGGTTGAGCACTCACATTCACTTCTAGTTTAAACATTGCCTGAAAATCATATTTGAAAACTTATTTTACTACTTGTTTCCCTACCTCCCTACTGGAATTCATTACAATATTTTCACACAGGAGCAAGCTACAGAACTGAGCTGCCTGTTTGTTTACTTAAACTTTGCTGAAGCAAATGTTGAATCAATTTCAGAAAACCCAAACCCCACCCATCCATCACCAAACAGACAAGTGGAAAGTAACTGGCAATAGGCAAACCCACACGTCATACTGCTGGCAGAGCTCCTGTGTAGCTGGGTGAAGCCATACATTTCAGTTTATAGTGTTTATCCATAGCTTAGAAGCAGAGGGTCAGGCTTCAGCAATAACTCATTGTCACTGCCTGGATTGTTGTGGCCAGGCAAGTACTGTATTTTCTGAAGAAAGGGTGCATTTCCAAGCTCTGGTTTACTCTGGGTTTTTTTTTAAATATTGAAATCAAGTTGTAAGTTTAGGTACCTAGAGCAGCAGAAATTAAGATTTTTTTAGAAATGTGACAGTGTTGCCGTCACATAGGTGATTTTTCCAAGGGAACAGAAATATTGAGGCTGGAAAAGCTCTCTGAGCTCATCCAGCCCAGCCCAGGACCTGACACCACCATGACGTCAGCCAGACCAGGGCACAGACAGTCTGCCCTTCAACCTCTAGGGATGGGGACTTCACCACTGCCCTGGGCAGTCCATTGCAGGCTCTGATCACCTTTTCCAGGAAGAGCTTCCTAACATCCAGCCTAACTCTATCCTGGTAGCCTCAGGCCCTACCCTCTTGTCCTGGCACTGGCTGCCTGGGAGAAGGGCCTGACCCCCACCTGACTAGAACCTCCCTTCAGGGAGTTGCAGATGGGGAGACTCCTCAGAGTCTCCTCTTCTCCAGGCTAAAAATCAGACTTTCAAACCCACAAACCCAAAATAAAAGGCTGGAAGGGACTTCAGAGCCAGGATTCGTGTTGTCGTGTGTCTATACTGGATTTTGACACTCCAGTCCATGCCGACCCGCTTTGTGCTCTTCCATCTGCCACGATCTAACCTGAAGGAATAGCGAAGTGGCCACAGCATCACAGATTGAGCTCTACCTGCATGGAGGTGTGAGGCAGTGGATGTCAGCAGGGTTTCAGATGTATTTTTGTCACCGTTTGGCAGAGGCAGCAGAGGGAGTTGCACATAACTGCTTCCTGGACTCTGCCCACAAGGTCTGTTTTTCCCATCAAGGCAAGGATACAGGATCAGAGGCTAAAAATAAAACTCCTGAAAAAAGAGTGACCACATTCAATACTAAAGGTATTAGAAGAGGGCAGGTTTTGAGTAGGAACAGTTTAATTTCTAGTTTTAATATAAAACCCTCTATATGAAACAGCTTTAAAAGCAGAACAACTTCCTTGAAACACAGTCCAGTGCCAAGTGCCCAGTACCAAACCAGCGTAATGATCCCACAAGATCTTTGAAAATTCCATTGGTTCAAGAGAGACAGATTTCCAGACACACTAACTAATACTGTTCCACACACTTGCTCTTTCCTGGAAAGTTTCTGGATTTTGGAGTTTTATGTTGACACTTAAACGAGGCTGACACAGTGATGAGGGACTGAGCTGCACAGAGGTGGATTTTTCATACTGCTGAGCTCCACCAACGCTCCCCGTGATGGCAATTGCTGTGCTCGCAGCACCATTCACAGAATTACTGAGGCTGGAAAAGACCTCTGAGATCATCAAGCTCAGCCTATGACCTGACACCACAACATCAGTTACAACAGGGCATTAAGGGCCACAACACAGGAAACCTCAAGCATAAAATTAACCAGTGTAAATGTGCTCACTTCCTCTTCCTTCACACAATCATCACAACACCAGCCTGCCAAAGGTACCAGAAACCACTGAACAGACACCTGTGGCTCTGAATGAGCCCCTCTGCTCACACAGGCAACACTGTATCTAGTGGAGTGCCCCAGGGATCGGTGCTGGGACCGGTCCTGTTCAATCTATTCATTGATGACTTAGATGAGGGATTGGCATGCACTGTCAGCAAGTTTGCTGGTGACACAAAGCTGGGTGGTGTTGCCAACACTCCAGCAGACTGTGCTGCCATTCAGTGAGATCTGGACAGGCTGGAGAGCTGGGCTGAGAAAAATTGAATGAGGTGTAACAAGGTTAAGTGTAGAGTCTTGCATCTGGGCAAGAACAACCCCAGGTACCAGTATAAGCTGGGGACTGACCTGTTGGAGTGTAGTGTAGGGGAAAGGGACCNCCACATCAACCTGAGAAGGAACTTCTTCACAGTGAGGGTGATAGAGCACTGGAACAGGCTGCCCAGGGTGGTTGTGGAGTCTCCTTCTCTGGAGATGTTCAAGACCCACCTGGATGTGTTCCTGTGTGACTTGTTCTAGGTGATCCTGCTGTTGCAGGGGGATTGGACTAGATGATCTTTCGAGGTCCCTTCCAATTCGTAGTGATTCTATATATGAGGCTCAACATAGCCAGTAATTGTTAATTTAAAGGCAGACTTTGTCTATAGTCCTTGCCTTCTGCCAGAGTTAGGCAAGATACAACGGAAGACAATTCATCCTGATGATTAGCAGGGGCTGGGAGAATAGGAAGAGATGACAACTTTATGTTTCCCCAAAAAGCAAAGCAGCCTCTGGCCCATTAGTGCTCAGAGCTCCTTTTAGTGCTCAGAGCCATATTAGAACACCTCAGAAGAACTATCTACACAAGATGCCTTCTTAAGGCATCTCCTGAACTGAGTGCTGGAGTGATGCCACATCTTCCTGTTCTACCAGGAGCCATCTCTCTCACCGCAGGTTCCGCAATGCAAATGCAGGCTGATGCTCACTTTACCATCGGTTGCCACGGTTGCTGATGTGATGTCATCAGCTGGTATATCTTAAACCCCAAAACAAGCCAGCCACCTCATAAGCAGGAGAGGAATAAGGCCTCCACTAAGAAACAACCAACCACAGACAGAAACAAAGGCAGAAATGTGTGTTTTTATTTAAAATTGTCATATGTTTATCTACATAAAAACTCCCTAAAAGATCTAAGAGTTACCTGTTTAATTTTACACTTTACATTTATTCAGCGCTACCTGCACAGAGGATCTCCTCGGCAACAAAGTTTAACAGCCCTTCAGTACACACACTCCTCCCATTTTGCCCTTCAAGGACTCCAGGCCTTTGCCTTAGTAAATGAGTGGCTGAATTATGATAAATTATCTGTAGATACACATACACAGAGAGACTTACAGAGTAGCTCAGAGAGAAGCATAAAACAGTCTAAAGCCCAACCACGTTCACTGTCACTTCACATCTTTTAGAATGAGGAGGATCCAGAATTTCTCTCCTTTTCAATTAGTCACATTGTCACGTTTAATCTCTTCCCCAAACACCTTAGCTTTTCTGAAAGTGGATTTAATGAAGTTGAAGGGCACAGACACAGCAACTGGGAACTGAATGGGCACCTCAGCCTGCTTGGACCAGTCAATGAACCACAGATGAAGACACTGGAACACGCTGCCCAGCAAGGGGGTTGATTTACCATCCCTGGATGTGTTCAAAGGTTGTTTGGATGTTGGGAGAGAAGTGAGATATGGTTTAGAGCTGAACTTTGTAAAGTAGGGTTGATGTTTGGATTTGATGAAACCAAGTGTCTTTTCCAACATGAATGATTCTGTGATAAAACCATTCACAGGTTCAACAAGCACCCAACTTCTGCCACTGCAGTTACCAGGACACCAAGTATGACCCAAAGGTGAAGCAGCACTTCCATAAGGAGATTACTATGCTGTCTAACCCTCCTACCCCTTCGATGCTCCCCAGCCTGTGAGGACACCAAGTCCCCACTAGTTGCTGAGAGTTTCCTTTGTCAGCTCCAAGTGGACAAAAAGCCTCAAAATTGGTCTGTGCTTCTGAGCTCTTGTGGAAGTTTCATCCACGCCTACCAGTTCACTGGTGAGTAATTCGTGGAGTTCTGCCCTTCGCCAAACCGACCTGAACTGTATATGCAATGGACGAGACCTGAGCCCTTCCACTCAAACCTGCCATCCAACTCCTACACCAATTCAGAGAATCACAGAACATTAGGGATTGGAAGGGACACCTTGAAAGATCATCTAGTCCAATCCTCCAGCCACAGCAGAATCACCTAGACCAAGTCACACAGGAACGTATCCAGGTGGGTTTTAAATGTTTCCAGAAAAGGAGACTCCACAACTCCCCTGGACAGCCCAACGCAGTGCTCTGTCACCCTTATCACGAAGACATTCTTTCTCATAATGATGTAGAACCCCCCATGTTCCAGCTTACACCCAACAGAGCAGACCTCACCTTTCACAGTCTTAAATTGTGTTTATGGTCTTATCTGTGGCTTCTGCTTTCCCAAAGAACTTAATGAGAAGCCTTAACCTCTTCCTCAGCTTCTCACTGCAGCGCTTCAGCACAATCCATTAAATACCATCCTCCTCCTCCTGTGCCCCCTGCCCACTCAGGGAGAAGGAGTGGGCACAACATGAAGAAACAGGTACAAGAAGGAGGGCTGGGCCTGCCACTCCATTCTTTGCACAACTCCAAAGGCCACTGAATAGCTGAACAGGCCAAAAACTTTTCTGGAACCCTGTTTCCATAAGGGTGTTACTGGAAGCCAGACAAGGTTAATTTAAGAGCTCAGGCATCTCAAAGCATGGACAATGTTACCACATACATGGACTTTTTGAAGTGCAACCCCATGGAAACAAAGAGTGGTGACACCCTTCTGCTCTTTGTACTGGTATTTCACTTGTTACCTTCCAAGTTAGAGAAGCCAAGGCTGAAGAGCTGCATTAACTGCTCAGTTTCTCAAGTTAGCTTACATCCCTAGCCCAGACATAATTCCACTGCATTGCATGGGCCATGGCACAGGCACACCAGCAGAAACAGGCTCTGGACACTTAACAAATAGCTACTGTACGAGCAAGAACGCTCAGAATTTATCTTCCTGAAGGATATTCCTCCTCTCATTCCACATACATACAGCCCAGGGTCAAAAGGCAATAAAAAAGCAGACAACCCTACAAGCCAGCCTTGATCCCATAGTGCAGCCCACAGTAAAATACCAACCCCATCCAATGGGAGTGACATGAGCAGGAGCAGTATCAGCATTAGGGCGTGTCTGCAGGAGATGACACACATTGCTGAGATCCCCCAGAGCCAGCATCCCACAGTGGTTCAGAAAAATTCACTCGGGGACGGTGCCCATGTGGCTGTCCTGCTTCTTTCCAGACTTGAGAACTTCTGTGCACCCAGCCCAGGGGTTTGTTCCATGTGGGAACAGAAAAGGCTATTTCTTAAGAACAAGTATTTTTAAAAAACAGAAATTGAGAGGATTTTAATTAAAAACTGAAGACCTGTTTAAAAATAGAAGGACCAGAAGTTTATAGTTCAGTCCACTTCATTTTTCCCTAGTAATTCAGTAAGTAACACCCATGTTTTCATGGATCTCAGAAGCAAGCCCTCAGCTGTCAGGCCGAAGGACTCTGCACCAAACCCTCTGCAAAAACTTAACAGAAATGAAAGCTGACACAGTGATCCCTGCGATCTCCACATGCCCCAAGCCCCAGCTCGGTTGGGGCTGACCATGCAGCCCCTGTCAGCGCACATTAGCATCACGGGGCACTCACACAGCTCAAGTGTTCCAGCTTTTTGTGCTTGCCTCAGGCCACAGCCATCCGCCCGGCTCCTCCAGACCCAGTCGGGATTTAACAAGCAGATTCAGGACACTGAACCCGATGGCGGAATCTGTGGGATTGTTATCGAATATGGGATATGGGGATGGGGGGCAGGAGAAGCAGGAGAAATGTGTTGCCAGGCTGTGCTGACATTTAGGGAGTCTAATGAATTTAGGCATTTTCCCTTTCAGTCGACAATTTTAGCATCGAGCAGCCAGTACAGCTGCACAGCCAGAGAACTGCCTGCAAGAACTGGGCTTTGAGGAAGCAAAAATAAGCTGATTTTACATCTATGATAAATCCTCCCCTTCAGAACACCCACGACCCTACACAGATTCTCACCTACTTACAATGGCAGCAGCAAAGCCAACACTTAATTGACTCAGTCACGGTATGGATGTGCAAAGCAACTTGTAGCCACTGCAAAGCCCTTCCATAGCTCCTCCATCACTGACCAAAAACCACCAAGCTTGGGCTTCAGCTGCAAATTAACCCTGAAAAATCCCCATCTGAAATCTCCCATCACTTTGGCAGCCCTGTGCAGCTCCATCTCTCCAGGCCAGAGAATTTAACTGGCTTGTAACATTTAAACCTAATCCGACAGCAAATGAGGCTTCCAGCTGGAAATTCCTGAGAGGCAGTGGTTTGCTTACATCACCCTCCCACCTCACAGATCCTCGAACAACTGGCGACACATCCTACTGCAAATTTCCTACATTATATAGTCTTTATCCTGAATGAACATAGGTATCAAATGGATCAACAATTTATTTTTATTGTAATTTCTCCTTGTTTATTCAACACCCTGACAAGCCTAGAAAAGGCCTCTGCTCCAAACCACAGAACATCGCAATTACTCCAGACATTATTTCTCTGGCATAAAAATCCAGACAGAATAGATTTACATTTCTACAAAACATATCTGGGTTGTTGAAAGAGAGGAGCAAATAGGGAGATAATCCCAGTTTAATAACTGCAGATGTAATTGCTCTGAGCTCCCATCTTAAGCTGTCTTACATAAAATTTATCCCTCTATCAGTCTGTCTGCTCCTTCCCTTCTCATCACAGCTCTGCCTCCTGCCCAGCCACGACTCACTGCTCCAGCCAGCACCACCAGTACCACACTGGCATCCTTCATCTATGTGAGATTTAAATCAAAGTCATGAAAACCCACCAGAACCTTGGTAGAAAATGCATTAAGGCCCCACCCTTCACGTTAGAAATAATTTCAGGACAAATGACAACTTTTTTAAAACAGAAGAGTAAGAGGCAAACAAATTATTTAACAAGTAGTTCATTTCCACCAGGATAACTTCCAGATCCATACTGCAGTGGGAAAACCACTGTGCTAAGTGGTGGTTTATACCTTGAAGGCTTCTCATTCCCAGCAAATTCCCAGTGAATTGTCAGCAGATCCGTGAGGCGAAATTTATCCTTGTTCTCACCACTGTCATCTTTTGCATTTCACAGAAACTGTTATGAATGTCTTGTGACAAGATGTCACTGTGGAATGCTGCTTTTATTCTGCATTTCAAGCAAAAAAAAAATCTACTCCACTTTTGTCTCCCTGTATTTTAAATCCCCTCTTGCCACAACATCAGGTAGAGACTGGTCCAAGCAACTCAGGAGCTCCCCAGCATCGTTCCACCTCCTGCTACCTGCACATTGGTAGCATCACAACAAAATGCCTGTCACTGACTTGGTTCTGCTCATCCACCTGTGCCCACAGTAGTGTCAAGGTGGACAGTATGTAATGGTTACATTTACAACCATGTGAGCCCTCTTCACCCTCACCCTACTGTGCAGAAAACATGAGGATCCTGATGGCAGTGGGAAGTGACAGAATCTCTTGACTTCAGCAGGGACTTATCAAGGTGACCGTCCCCTCCCCTGCCCAGAATCCTCAGCAAAGGACAGAATCTCTGGATTTTGGTTTGGAAAAGATCTTTAAGATCATCAAGTCAAACTACTCTCTCAGCACTGCCAGGTCACTCGACCCCTGACCCTCACCCCACATGATTCACATCAGAGGGGTTTAGCAATAGCAAGACAGCCATAACATATATGAACACTAACAGCTGAGGGACTATACCAGAAGCAGATGCTCACAAAATAGACATGTATTAAATCACCATTTGGGTCATTCAAGACAGACGGACAGACGGATGAATGGACAGGCAGCCTCTCCAGCCCACTTATTTCTCAGCAGGTTTTACAGGTGACTAGTTCAAAATGACAGCAACTCCTGCAACAGCCACAGCCCAACACTGCCCACATGAGGGGACTGACCCCTCACAACCCAGCATGAAATGGCAAAAGAGAAAAGGAGGTAGGTGCTGGAGTGCCATCCCAAATGACAGGGCTCCTCACACACTTTGTGGAATGTACTACAGGAGTACTCTTGATAGTAGGGGTTACAGGTGATGCTGCAGTGTGCAAACAAGTATTTATAAAGTAGCCAAGTTGAGCAACAGCTACAGGGTCTCATCCACACAACCTTAACTAAAAGAAGAAAAAATTAACTTCTCATTTGACACATTTTTAAACTACAAATGAAGGAAGAAAGCCCTCCCTGTAAAGGTGCTGAGGCCTTTGAACAGGTTGTTCCAAGAGGACTGGCTTTATCATCACCCTGCAGTGGTTTAATAAAGTTACTTGTGTGCATCAAAGGAAGGTGTGCACCTATATATATAAAACCATAAGAGTCTTACACTCATCACTATCCTTTAAAAACAACATTAGAGCAATTTTCAAAGGAAAGAATTATTCAGGAAAATACTACAGCAGCTCCACAGACACTTTTAAACACAGATTATAAGAAGAGGATGGAATGTATTACGTACTCAGAGTGCTTAGGACGGCTACCTTCCGACACCAGAACAGCAGAGTCAAACAAGCGCCTACTAAACCCTTGGAATACATGAAGACTTTTTGGTGGAAGCTGTTCATTCAGCGCTGGCTGCCCGCCCAGTGGGTACCAGAATACATTGTAATCCAAACAACAGAACTGGAGGGAAGAAGCTCAAAAGCAATTTCATATCTATCAAGATTGAAGTATTACCTCAACACAGTAACAACATTTTAGCTTTGGGAGTTCTGCCAAACTCTGCAAGATCTACTGCTCCTCCATGCGCTCTTGTTAACCAGGGACCCTCAGTGCACTCACAGGCTCCATGGGACACACACCCACTGTATCCAGAGGCTGTGGAGGCGACAGACAGACATTGGGAGGATCTTGCTGACAAGAACCATCCTGCCAGGACGTTAAGTAAAGAATTACAGATTCACCAGTCATTCCACTGCTGGAATATTCCTCTCCTGGCCTTGGCATATGACCCAAGAAGTACTGTTACAGAACAGTCCCACTTGCCAGCCCAGCTGCTTTCCATTCCTGAAGAAAGGCCAGTACATTTTCACTGTATGTCCATGGGTGTCACAGCTCAGTGTGTGCCGGGCAGCTGAAGATGGAGAAACTGCAAGACCTTGCTCATACTCCTTAAAATACTTATTCATACTCCTACCAGAACCACAGGCTTAAACTGTAAATTGGACAGATACAGTCAATCACAGTAGGAGCCTGCAGTCCCTCTGCTCTTCACACCTCAGGAAACCACCAATGGGCATGAGTATTGCATGTTTGGTCACCCAGGATCACCTAATGCATGAAGAATCACCTAGCAATAAAATGGAAGGCACCTGCACTTGTATTTGCAAGGACAGATCTTACTTGCATTTTCCAGTTTGATCCCATTTAACTCATAGCTGGTTTTATAGCTCAGGAAAAACAAAACAACCCAAATCTGTGAGAAAAGGAAACATTTGGATGCCTATGATGTTGCAGGGGTGGGTACACACTGATCTCTTCAAGACTGAGCAAGAGCTTTTGCTGCCCATGGATGGGTTTTTTATAGCTCACCTGGGCAGCATCCACATCTTTAATTCCCTAACAGCTTCCCTTGCCTCCTGAATTAAAAAAATGAACTTTACTCCAGCTGATTATCCAGGGAAGAGCTTAAATGTGCCACATCCTGTTCTTTGTTTCAGAGCAGCAGTGTGAAATAATGTAAAGAGCATACCCAGCCCAATGATTACTGCATATTTCATTAAGGCTCTGACATTCTGTGTCCCACTTAAGGGCTGACTACATGCCTCTGGCCATATGGAGTTAGTTAAATAGGGCCTGTGATTACTACATAGAAAAACTACAACACGCAGATTCTCAGACAATTCTCACCATTATTACAAATAAACTTTTTTAAAAAAACCTTAAAAACTGATTGACGGTATCCAGAATGGGAAAAACCCCGGTTTTCCATAATTCATGGAAAGATGCAGGAGATTACGTGAGTGGGACTCTTCACAGGTCACCTAGCAGAGGTGCCTTGTGTTCTCTGCATTTTGTGCGTAATTTTGAGTTGGCTTGGGAGAACACAGGACTTCAAAGTTCGGAAACAGCCATCCAGAGATATTATCCATAACTACCTTAGTGAACATTTTCCACTTCTTATCCAGAGTGTCTTTTCTTCTAGAACTGCTTTTCTCCCCTCACTGTCTGAAGTACTGACACCTCTACCAACTCCTAATGGTTACAGAGAACTCGAGGCAACCCACTGCTTGGCCTTTAGCACCAAACTCCAATTTAATACAGTTTTCTTGCTTTTCAGTTCACAGTAAGGGAACAAGACAAAGTCTTACAGGTGCTGGAAGAGGAGGTGAGGAACACAGCTTGAATGCAGAAGACAATTTTCACAGAGATTCCTCACAGGACAAATCTCCAGCTACAGGATCCCTGCACTGTCCCAAGGACACATCGGGCTGAAACTAATGACCCTCAGGTGAGCCAGGGCTGTTGGAAGAGAAGGAAAAAACTTCTTATTTCCTTAAAAATCCAAATACGGGAAAACTCCAGAACCACAAGAAAACCACAATCTCAAACTCTTCAGACTCAAGTAGCTGGAAATAAATGGGGGTTTAATTCATAAATTTCAAAGTAAATGGCAAAACTTCTGAAAAAGTAGCATTATACTGTCTCAGCAAAGCCCTGCCATGCACAGTAAGCAGAGTCTGCAACACACTGTCAGAGAGCAGCAAATTGGAGTTTGGAACAAGAACAGCACCTTTCCAGAAGAATAAACAAGAGAATGTGATTATTTAGCCAGGGATTATATAGCTGGGGAGTTGATAATATTAATGGAGGGTAATTAAGATATCTGCTTTAAAGATGTTTTAAGAGAAGGATGTTATTCTATCCAGCAAACTCTGCACTGCCTCTCCTTTGTTTATTCAGGCCAGAAGAGCCCTAACAGCCAGAAATCTGAAGGTTTATTTCAAAAGACAAATTTTTTTTATTATTTTTCTTCTGAATTCCCTGTGTGTGGTGGCCAGTAAAATGGATTTTGTACCAATTACCTGAAGAAGTTCCCTTTAAAGATGGGAAAGGAATTTACATTTCAGCTCACCTTGTTTCCAGAGAAGCAGGTTAGGATTTTTTATTTCACTCTGATGGGGCCATTAAAACTATCTGATGAGGAGAAGTTCTCCAAAATTATTCAATAAAATCCAATTAATCACAACTTATACTGACTGTGTTTCAACACCATCTTGTTTAGATTGGTAAATATTCTCTTTTCAATCAGTTCCCCGATTGTGGTACTCTACGACGGATGGAGTCCCAGCACTATAACAGAGATTTAAAAGCAGAAGTAAAGAATCAGATGCAGCAAAGCCACGGCACACAGCATATGCAGGAGGCGGTTTAGGAGCAGGAACAGAATTAGTTCTACAGATATTTTTTCAAGTGTGACAGTTGAGCCTTCTGTGCTTGTCATGCATATGCCACATTAGAACAAATAATATTCGTATGTAGTAGTGAACACATGTTTATTTAATGGCATCTGCCCAGAGGGATGATGTATTTCCTAGTTAGCATTCACAGGACTGTTTCTTTTGCTCAAACCAAACCATGTTTGAAATATCTGGGTTAAAACTGATGGGGAAGGGTTTGATTGATTTTTTTCTTCTTTTCAAAAACAAGAGGTTTTTCACTTTTTTTTATAATTCCAAACCTAAGGATTTTACATGCAACTGCATTTGCTGTGCAGCAAACCTCTCCCTCCCTTCAGATGTGGCTGTTAAGTTAAATAAAAATGTTTTTAAGCTATTATAATATTTATGAAGAGAAAATACAGTTTCAAAGAAAATACAGGGAAATGTTATTCTGTCAGTTCCCCCAAACCACATTGGCTCTGCTGATCTATCTGTGCCTGTAGGCTAGAGCCACAAGGAAATCGAAACCAATGACTCAACTCAAACCAGCTTTTCCTCCTTTTGCCTTGGCATTTATGGGGTTTTTGGGGGTTGGCCTTGAGAGTTTTTCTTTACATTGGCTTTTTGGCTGGTTTGGGGTTGGTTTTTTTTAAATACAGCAATGGGTTATTTACTACTTAGGGTACTGGTTAAAGGAAAGCATCAAAGTGCAGGAAGCAAAGCTTCCTCTACAAGACTTAGTCCTTTGAAAACAATAAAAAAGATATGAAGGCATGGATAAGGCTCTAAAAACTACATAAAAATTAAAATGTCTCTATTTTATTCCTTCTGTCATCACTTAAACTCAACAACTCTTCTTCAGCATCATCATCCATAAAGACCAGAGAGCATGAACTCATCATCCCAAATAATCCCTGTGACTGATACACACCTGTAAGGGACTGCAGGCCATAAGAATGGGGTGGGATCGTTCAAATTAGAAACCAACCAAATAAAGGGTTTCTGTTGCTGCAGAACAGGTTCCAATGTGACTGCAGTGAGAGGAGCCTGAACTTGTGTCAGCTCCGTGCTTCCCAGTCCCACTGGTGATACCAACGAGGTGTAAAACAGCCCTTGTTTGAAATCTGCTGATGTCTGAGAAAGGCAAATAGTGGCTGTTATGAAAACACCCTAACCATGTCCTACCATCATGTGTTCCTTCCATGAATCTCAGACAGATCCTAAAACTGGCTGAAGCCCAGCTGTACAAGCTGGCAAACTGGGCAGAAAGCAGCAGCACCAGTATTAGCCAGTCCTGTTCTGCCTTTCTTCCAGAGGCATTAAAAACATCAAAACAACTACAGATAAAGCCACCCTAGTGAGCAGAAGGGACGTGGGTAGTTGTGTGTGCACTCCCCTATGATCCTGCAAGTGCTGGGGATCAAACAACTCTGCAGAGGTGATGACTGTAACTGCTTGGTGAGTTCACATGTGCCCTGGTCTGTTGAGGTTATGACAGAATGTTTCAGATGTGTGCGAGCCCTGAACGGAAGGAAATGGGACCATATCACATTGACCCAACCCTCCAGGAATGCAGGTACCAGCTCCACTGCCACAGAGGTTTATCTCAAATGTCACGTGCTTAGATGCCTTAAGCATCAGTATTTTCTGCAGGACCTCCCTGAATTTCACCTTATGTTCTTTAACAGTTCACTCTAAGCTCATTTTCCTCAGAGCACACAACTTGGATTCGATGTCAGTTGAGGTACCAAATCTGCACATTCTGGGTGCAGCATTAGGGCAATCACAGTGAAGAGTTTAGGCTGAACTTTGCCTAAGCCCTGGAGTCTACATTCCTCTTAGCTGCAAGGCTGCTATGCTGAAGACCCTGCAGGAGTTTCAAGGTCTAGAACTTTACAGCTTAACATCCGTGTCACAATGCAGATAGATGTAACTATCATCACGTCTGCCAGCCGTTCCATGCCTCCTACAGCCTGACCCCTCTTGTAACGGTATTTCCCCTCACCTCTTTTCCATTCTGCCAACTCAATTCTTTCCTTGCCCATAGACCACCACATGTTCCCTGCAGTCCTAGCAGTGACAAAGATGTGGCACAGAAGCACATCTGGAGGTGACAGGGAAGGAACCGGCAGCTTCTTTGGAAGTAGATCGGCATCAAGTTAAGATGGTCCTAAAAACATAGCTAGAAGCGTCTCCTTGAAGGAGCAACTGAGATTCCCAGAGCCACTCAGAACATGGTCTTATCTTCTAGAAATAAATACATGCCACGGTTAGTTATGGTTTAAAGGGAACTCCTGTAGCATACAGGAATTCCCATCAGGGTAAAACATACTTCAGACCCCTGCCGTTACAAAGGGACAAAAAGCCAAGAGCCAGGCTTTCCCTTGCTCTGCCTCTCATATCAGTGCTCAGGAACTGAAGTCTGATTGGTAAAGGACCATTAGACCTTCAGAACAATTCTGTGGTCACTTATCACTATTAGGCTGGACATGTGGAGCTTTCTGTCAATTCTGCACTGTTTCATCTCTTTGTACTACTAACGTGATAATAAATTTATTAAGTTGTCAGACACATCATGTATTTCAGATGGGGATCTGGAGCCAAGGTGTTAGTCACCCATTAATTAATGTTTCAGAGGTTTTTCAGAGCTGAAATAGAGAAACAATATGGCACTGAATAAATTGGGGGTTCATTCCGTTCCCCTCTCATCTTCCATTACTCAGAGAACACTCAGCATGAAAACGAACATTCACAAGAAGTATAAAAACATTAAACACACTCCAACACCATTCATCCTACAAGGGCTTTCTCTAGGAATGAACCACTAACAGTGATTAATTTGCACTAATTTGTAGTTTAAAGAAAGAAGACACAGATAAAGTAATGTTTCTCTCACTACTAAGAGTAACGTAACAGTGCAGCATGTAGAGAGCAGAGAAACTCACTCAGAGCACTAATTCAGAGCTATGTGTGAACCGAAGCGGAATTCAGAGGACAACATTGCGTAAAGGAAAGTCTGATGAGGAAAGGATGAGGAAGCTGGGGGTGTTTATCCTGGAGACGAGGAGATTCAGGAGGGACCTTCTCCCTCTCTACAACTCCCTGAAGGGAGGTTGCAGTCAGGTGGGGGCTGGTCTGTTCTCCAGGCAGCCAAAGCCAGGACAAGAGGGAAGAGCATGAACCTGCCAAGGGGAGGGTTAGGTTCTGTTAGGAAGTCCTTCCTCACAGAAAAGATGATCAGACCCTGAAACAGACTGCTCAGGGCAGTGGTGGAGTCCCCACCCCTGGAGGTGTTGGAGGACAGGCTGGCTGTGGCCTTTAGTGCCCAGACGTGGCTGATGAGATGATGTTAGTTTCTGGGCTGGATGAGCTCAGAGGGCTTTTCCAGCCTTAATAGTTCTGTTTCCACCCTTCTCATGCCCCACCTGAGAACCAGCACCATTCCAGTCACTGCTTCCTGAAAACCTCTACATCGCAGCTTTACCTCTTTAATTCTGAGCCTTGAGAGATTACTAATTGCCTAAAATCAAGCCACACAGTATAATCCTTCCAACAAGCAGAGAAACACAACAACTTATGGCAATTACACATTTGCCTCTAATTTTTTAACTGGATTCGGTCTCGACCTGGTAGGCAAAGCTTATCCTCTGCAGCTGTTCATATTTATTTCACCAAGGAAAAAATCTTCAGTGTTTTATTAGGTTAGTCTTTGGATTATTTTTTTTTCCTATGAATGTCTGCGTTGCTGAAAAATAAAACCTAATTTCTAATTATTTATTCTCCACCAGTAGCCATCTCCCATCACAAGGGCTAACCTGATTGATACTGAAGATCATTCAGGAACACTGCTCACCCCCAAAGGCTTGAACAAGTCGAGAGATCTTAGCTGTGCATCTCCACTGTCCTAGAGAGCAACAACTCATCGTTTCTTATTTAGTCGTGGCTTCCTTGCTGCAATAATTGCATTACTGTGCTGTATCTGAAGCTGTCATTCAATCCGTTTCTGCACCATAAAAAACCTACAAGCTCACAAGCAGTTTATAAATTCCTGATCAACTTAACTCTTGAACTCCAGAATGACTCAGAATAGCCTTAACCTTCTAATAAATTGAATTATTTCTGGTTATTCTTTCTGGCTGCTGTCAGGGAAAAGGGCCACAATTCCATGTAGGACAGCACCAAATGCCTTTTCTGTAACTGGAAGAGGACAGACATGCCACAGACACTACCAAGGATCATAAAAGCACTCCCCAAGTACCTCAATCTAGGCAAGAACATTCCCTGGGCATCTCCCCAGTTCCTTGAACAGAGCTGAACTCAAACAGCAACAAACAGCAACCCTGGTCCCAGCTCCAAGTTTCCTTCTACACAACAAATGATCTAAACAGTTCCTGAGGTTTCCTTACGGCTCCATTCCAAAGTTTATTCTGACTGTGGCTCCAGTTTTCCTGAGCCAGCTCCTCTGATAATTTCTCCTGCTCCTCTAAAACAAACACAGGGCTCACTCACCAGCTCTCCTGCTTTTGCAGTCCTGCTGTTATTGCTGGGGAAACTCTTCACCTTGCCTGCTGTAGTTGCTGTGGAGCCTTTAAAACCTCAGTGGGTTTTGGGGTAGATCCAGTGGTTTCATTAATACACAAATACTGTTTGATTTAATCCTGCCTTCACTTACAACTGTGGGACTGCTGTTATTTAAATCTAGCACTGCTTTTCAACAATTTCAATCCCTTTTCAACACAGGGATGTCTGATCACACCAGAGCTCTCAAGCTATCCCTCCTCAGACACTCAAACTGTCTCAAAACCAGGAACTAGTTCTGGTCCAAACAAACAGATGTAAATGTGCAATAGAACAAACTGAGGACTTGACTTTTTGTATTAAAGGGATCCTTCATTTCTTGTCACATGACTGAAGGTAGATATGACAGGATGAACTGGCCTTTTAAGATAAGACAGGTTAAACCCCATTTCTGCCTAATTAGCAACTTCCCCAGCAACAGCCTCTAGTTTCAGAGGATAAAAAAAAAAAATCTCACACGATGGACCTTTATGTGACGATAGGTCAGAGGAAATGTTTTGCTAAAAGAGGAAGCAGATAATAGGCTAAAAAAGAAAAAGCTTATTATATCTCACAAATCATTCACTCCCTCTTACCAACTTCCTCTAATTTTCTCAAACCAAATTTCTAGGTGGAGAACCAAACCACACACCTTCAGCATCAACTGGGTTCAGCTTTCTTATTCAAAACATTCCATTAGGGAGTCACAGGCTACTCCAGGTTCATACTAGAGCACAGAAGAGGCAGTAGGTAGTTAAAAGCAGCTACCTCCTCACATCCTCAGAGAGAAAACCGAGGCAGATGACCAAGTAAAATCCGCAGACAGGCAAAGACCAGCTCCCATGTTCGGTTACAGAGGTTTCATGTTGATGTCTTGTACAAGTCATCATGAAATACTCTGCTTGGCCCATTTACACCATCTCCAAGTCATGACTGCTGTATTTCAGGGAATTACAGTTTAAATTCTCACAGAAAGCAACTCAGACCCATGAAAAAGGAAGAAAACAAGTGTGAAACGGCAGACAGGTGGCACATGCAGGGTTCATCTCCATCTGTATGCAATGATGGTAATTAAATTATTTCAGGATAGACAATGGGCTCAGAGTACAACAATCAGTACCCATCAGTTCAATCTGCTGCACATGTTTAAGCTGATAGACCTTGATTTGCTTTAAGACTGAAATACAGCAGAAAAGTATTTCTCCCTCAGAAAACAAGCTGAGATAAAGGCAGACACAGTTGGCATCTACATCTGTTCTGGCCACCAAGAACTCAACTGAGGTGCTGGCTTCAAAGATGCTTTAAGCAAAGGAATAGCAGTGATTTAGACTGCAATCTCAAGGCCACCCCCATGATCTCCCTGCTCCTAGTAGGACCCGACTCTGAATGAGGGAACGCTGCTCCCAGACCAGTCTGGGGTATCATCAGTCAGGAAGATTCCACCACTCTCTAAACAGCTTGTTCCAGTGTTTGAACATTCTTGTTGGAAACAAACATTCTGATACCCAATTGAGATTTCAACCCATTTATGGTAACTTGTTCCTACTGCCTTTCATTTTTAGATGAAACATATTTCATCTGGTGCTATTCCAACAAATCCATCTCCTTCCCCCACTGAGGGCATTATATATGCTAATGCATGCTAACAGGTCAGTAAGCTGATCCTTGGAGTTGGAAACCTGCTTCAAGAACAGGTAAACTTCAAATCTTTTATTTTCCATCAAAACAAATATTCATTCTCTTCCCAGACACAAATGGGCACGATTCCCTGTCCTTCTGGAACTGAGAGGCCCAGAACTGCATATAATATTCCAGATGCAGTCTCCCTAGGGCAGAGTAGAGGGAGAGGAGAACCTCTTGAACTGCTAACCACCCCCATTCTGATCCACTGGCCACAAGGGCACATTGCTGGCTCACGGTCATCCTGCTGTCCACCAGGACCCCCGGGTCCCTTTCTCTGACCCTGCTCTCCAACAGCTTTGGCTGTTGTGTCCAGTTCTGGGCCCCTCAGCTCATGAAGGACATGGAGCTGCTGGAGAGAGTCCAGTGCAGAGTCGCAAAGATGATGAAGGAAGTGGAACGTCTCCCTTATGAGGAGAGGCTGAGGGAGCTGGGTGTCTTTAGCTTGGAAAAAAGGAGACTGAGGGGCAACCTCATTAATGTTTATAATGTGAAGGGTGGGTGTCAGGAGAATGGAGCCAGGCTCTTCTGTGTTGTCTAGTGACAGGATATGGTGCAATCGGTGTCAGCTAGTACATAGGAAGTTCCACATAAATATGAGAAGGAACTTCACGGTGAGGGTGACAGAGCACTGGAATGGGCTGCTCAAGGGATTGGACTAGATGATCTTTCAAGGTCCCTAATGTTCTGTGATTAGGGATTGGAAGGAACCTCAAAGATCTTCTAGTCCCATCTCCCTGCCAGAGCCAGATCAAGTCGCATAGGAACATATCCAGGCAGGTTTTAAATGTCTCCTGAGAAAGAGACTCCAGAACCCCCCATGGGCAGCCCGTTCCAGTGCTCTGTCACCCTGACCATGAAGAAGTTCCTTCTCATATTTATATGGAACCTCCTATGTTCCAGTTTACATCCATTGCCCCTTGTGCTGTCACTAGATGACACTAAGAAGAGGCTCTGATTCTGTGAAAGCACTGTTTCATAGAATGACAGAAGCATCTGAGTTGGAAAACACCTTTAAGATTAACCCAACTGTCCAACCATTAACCCAACTGTCCAAAGCCCACCACTAAACCCCATCCCTAAACTCCAGAGCTGTCTTCAAAAACTTTGTGCTGTACCTTTACTGATAGGTGGCAAATACAGAATACACAATAGCAAGAATGGCAAAATATTCACCATATCATTGTTAATTCTACCCAGTAGGTGTTTAACATTCTGTGCGAAAAAATAAAGCAGAGAATGCAGTCAGAATAGGAAGGACTCCACAGCTCATGCTGGTGTGTTGTACACACACAGTGCCTGGGATGAAGGCAGATTCTCACATCTGCGTAGGCATTTAGCATGCAGCCACACATGCACACATCAAAAAACTCCTCATTGCAGAGATGAGTAACTGTCACATAAAATCTGGAACCTGTTACCAATCCAACTGTTCCACTTAATCAAAAGCCAAGAGACTCCAAAGAGCAATCTTGCTCCTTCTGACATAGAAGGTTCCACATCAACCTGAGAAGGAACTTCTTCACAGTGAGGGTGACAGAGCACTGGAACAGGTTGCCCAGGGTGGTTGTGGAGTCTCCTTCTCTGGAGATGTTCAAAGCCCATCTGGATGTGTTCCTGTGTGACTTGGTCTAGGTGATCAGGGGGATTGGACTAGATGATCTTTCGAGGTCCCTTCCAATCCATAGTGATTCTATGACAGCCAGTTTCCCCAAGAAAGAGCAATTGCACTAACAGATCTTAATAATTAATGGGGTCTGCAGAGCTCTGCCTTCACACAAAAACAAAGGGAGGAGGGACAAAAACCAGTAAATAGCCCCCTAAAGAGTCTGCCCTGCCTACACACCAGTGTGCAGAGAGGAGACAGCAGCCACAGCAGCATATTCCTCCCTCAGTGCTGGTATTTAATAGGTTTGTAATGGCTGGGATGATGTACAACACAGCTATCTCCAGGGTATTGCCTTCCCCACAAAGCATTTATCTTACACCAGCTCAGAAGGTTCCTGCCTCCTTCTACAGATGTTCCTGTTCAATACATGACCTTCTTCAAAATCATTAGGGGAACAGCTACTACCACGGCTGATTAATCTGATTTTAAGCAAAGAAAACCATTCAAACAGTCTGGCAAGAGATTTAATTTCTCTGAATTACAGTAAAAGTAGACACTATAACTTTTGTAGGTTATGGAAAAAAAAACCTTCTTGTTGCCTAATTCCTTAAAACCAATAAAACCAGCTCAAATAGAAAATTACTGACTCTCCCAACTGTCTTAAAGTCTGATTCAGAATCTGGATGAGATGAAACTTGCAAAGGAATTCTTCTATAAAACAAACCAAACACCTTCTGAAGGAACAGTAGAAAAGTTGTTCTGATGTCTCCAACAGAGCTCTGAAGCAATGTTCAACTTTATCCTTCGTTATACTGGAAACACAAGAACATGACTGTCCCAGAGCTGCTCATGGATCTCCCACGCACATAGTGCTCACACACCAAGTACTAAAGCCTGGAAAACTTCATAACCAAAGTGTACACACACACCAACACTTCACATTCAATCCCTGAAGTGTCCTACAGCTAGTGGGGTAACCCAGCCTTCTGAATATATCAGCTGACAACTGGGAAAGCACCATTTGCCCTCTTTTCCCATTACTCATCAGGGTTAGGTTGGCTCAGAAGTGACTCCTCACACGAGGTGGAAGCACCACTGACAAACAAACCCACCAATTCATTTACTCCAAGTGACCTGTCATGCAAGCTCTGGCCATAATTCTCATGCATCCACATGCAAGGAGGAAGGGGCTCCTGGACAGGGCAAAGGAAAGGAGCATCCAGAGCAGCCACCCAGCAGGAGACAGCCACACAGCAGCAGATGCAGCTGGCTGAGAGAATTTTCATTCTCTGCCAGAATCTCCTTGTCCTGATAGAAACCCTTCAGACAATAACACATTTGCTTTATTAAGCTCAACCTAAAGAGAACTAAGTACAAAGAGGACTGGCAAGGCTGATGTGATCGCATCACAAAGCGAGCCAAAACCCAACCAGACCAACAACAGTTGAAGTCCTGTCTTATCACAGAACATCAGGGATTGGAAAGGACCTCGAAAGATCATCTAGTCCAATAACCCTGCCAGAGCAGGATCAACTAGACCAAGTCGCACAAACACAGGTTAAAGCAGAGTCAAAAAATCCACATTGAAAAACATTTTTTCAGCTGTTTCTGGAGCATAGTAGAAGAGAGGAATAACAACAACGATAGCAGAACCATAATAAATGAGGAGTCTAAGAGTGGCTGGAATTCCGTTTTACACATCAGCATGTTACACTTTTCCTCTTTGGTCTGTGACCCGATTTAAAATCAAAACCACACCACTGCTTATTTTCTGGCACTTGTCTTCATTCAGTTTTCATTTCCTCCCAGAGAAAGGTGAAACCTGTGTTTCCAAGCCCACAAACCATGAATGAGTACACGGATGCCTTCAGGGTCTTACACTGTTCCTGGGGCAACCTGAGTCATTCTCCGTAAGGGCACGAATGAAAAGAAAAGGTGGCAGCGAGGTTATAGGAGCCCAGGTTACTAGAAGGAATCAAGCTTGTACTGAGAACTGGTTCAGCCTTACCCTGATGAGCACCAGCACAGTGACAGCTACAACATTAAAATAATTTTCATCAGCCCTACATGACAGCTGATGAGCAAATGAGTTTGATGTACACATTAGACCTCATCAATCAGGCTCAGAGGCTGTATGAATTGATGGAACTAACACAGGACAGCTCAGAACAGTAAAGCTGGTGGCTTCTGACAGTTCGTTAGTATCAAACATTAACTGACTGGGTTTCACACACGTGACACAACCTAAACACGACTGTTTATGCTTTTGAGGAAGAACTAGTCAAAGCAATGATCACAGACCAAACCAGGAGTGCAAAGTGCCTGACACTGAACAGTCGAGGCTACTTAAGGAATTACTTCAAGACAAGAAACTTGGCCTGGATGGATCCAAATACGCATCCCCCAGAACTGCCTGCCAGCCCCTGCCTAGGAGAGGCAGATGAACTCTGATCTCCAGCTCTCATGGAGCTGACACGTCTACAAAAGATCTCCAAGGCATGAACAGAGGTGCCTCTTCCATGTGTTTGGCCTCCAGAGCCCAGACACAGCAGCAAACAGCAGCTGACCTGGCAGCTACACATTCCTCAGAAAGCTCCACTGCAGACACACAAGAAGGATGTGGTTTGTGCAGAGGCAAAATCCAAAAGATTATTACTGTGCTTTGTTGTATTCATGTTACACTGTACTTTAAAGTAGTATAAGAGACTGGAAGACACTTTCCAGATTCATTTCTCAAACCAGCTGATGGAATTCAGATGCTACTGCCATTAAACCGCGACTGGTACGTACTGCTTGCTCCATACACTGATCCTCCAACTTTAACTTAGTCCTCAATTGTTTCACAGGGAGTTGTATCAAAAATCTGCCCCACACTGCAGTTAGGGTGTTTGCTCAGCATATACCACTATCCCCAGACACACTGTGGGAGACAGAAGCTTTGCAGTTCACTTGCAACAGCAGCAGCCAAGGATGTCTAAATTAACGGCCAACAGCATAGGGCAGGGCAGATCAACCTGATTTCTACAGGGCAGTCCTTGAAATGCAGTGACTATTCAAATAAAAGATATTTTTAAAGATTCAAATAAAACATCTCTATAAACAGAAGTGGGTTAAGTAGGAACATCAACGTGGGTGACCACTGGCTTTTGGCATTCGCAGAAATTAGGACTATTTTCCACACAAGAGAAAATAATCCTTGTAATTACAAGGAACACACATTCAGATTCACTCTCGGCCCCTAAGGAGCACAGTAAAACCTCAAAGAACTAACCATGGACCTCTTCTGAGACAAAGTACCGATGAGCAGTTGTTCTGCAAAGTCACATCATCTGGGGTATTCCCACACAAACATACACCACTCTCAACACCCAGGTGTCCTTGTAGTAGTTAACTCTACAGCAAGCTTATTTAACACAGGAGCATCAGAGCAACACCAGGCTTCTCATGGGTGCAAATGGAATATGGGGTTTGTTCCCCTCAACCCTGCTGTCCCTAGGGATGGTGGGCTGGACTGCAGCTGGGCACTACAGAAAACCACAGGCGGGGCAGGTTTACTGCTGATCAAAAACTGTCCTGAAAGGAGGAGCTTTTGCTGCTTCTACTTGACAACCGCCTGCCTGCATTATTTGATCACAAACAAATGCAAGAAAACCTACTCACAGTATGTTTTAACAGCTCTTTTTATCTTGATTTGCATTGTAAAGAGTCCACCTACACAGGACCAGTCCCTGCTAACTCTGGAAGATGATCCAACAGTTTAAAATCAAGTCCATGCCTGTTCAAACTCATCTGCTCAATTTTAACACTGAGCTACACCAAAAAAGAATCCTTGATACTGCTGTACTCACTGCAGGTAAAGCCACTCCATTTGCTTCCTCAAACACCATTCAACCAGCAGCTCCAGAACATCCTATGATCCTATGAACACACCAGCACCTTTCAGGCAAATGAGGTTTCTACAAGCACTTCCTTCAAGTTAACCCCAAACCCACACGTTTAAATTAATCCGTGGCATCCCAATGGATAGTAAGACTTCAAATACACGTTACTGTTGCATCTCCACTGTATTCTGTATGGCAGACACCCCAGCCTCTCTCTCTGAGCTCATCTATTTTATTATGCACTTCTTTTCATGCTTTTCTCCAGTATCTCCACTGAAACTGCAGCTGTCAGAGGCCTCAGCTCAGCTGCTGGTGAAGACATTCCCACTTCAGACTTTCCCAATTCATTATCCCACCTACAATTAATTTATGCTTTTAGCTCCACACGTAAAAGTCCCACAGCTCCCAGCCATCGCTGCACCCCAATGCTACAAGTCACCTCCAACCAGTCACACCACAATCCTGCTCCCAGTCTGTCATTCCAAGCTTGACCCTCTGCAGCAGGCAGAGGTGATTTACCAGGTGTGACAGACATCCTCACACAGCATCTCTGGATTTACACATCAGTTGTAGCAACAAGTAACCTCAAACAATTCCTATCATTTAAGTATTGATACTCTGAACATCTGATGGGTTTATTTTTTATTACCTTCTTTTAAACAGAGAACTGGATAAATCCCTGCCTGTTGGCAGTTGAGCACTGCAGACAACCCAGTCAGCTAACTTGGAACTCCCTCATGCAATGAAGAGTGGCTCCAGGTGAACATACAGCCATACACACAGGTGTGTATACACATTAACTGAAAGTTAATGGACAGAACCCAGGAATCCTAAGAGCCTGGCAAACGCCAGTAGCAGTAGGAAACACAAACACTTACAAAAGTAAATATTATCCTATAATTTCCCCCCTAGACTAGACCCTTAAATACATTTATCTTCTTATATACAAACACACTGCAAGCACTGAAATCAAGCAGATCTTTGGTAGGATCTACAGACTTCATCAGTTAAATAGAATAATTGTCAGTGTTGGTCTCAACAGAACAGTAACAACTGTTACTCAACAGAAGTAAATCCCCCTAATGTGACTGAGCACCACAGGGATCACTCACACTCATCTTCCACTCGGATTTTGTCTTGTGTCGCAATTTCTCAGTTTAAACAAGCAAACACATTGGCAAAGTACAAATATTTTTATAGCTAACAGTTTTTCCTTCACTTACACGAGAGCTGAAGAGAAAAAACAAATAAGCAAGAAGTCAAAAAATGCAGAGAAAAGCATCAAGTGTTCCTGGGATTAGGTGACTAGCACCAAGAGCCAACAGAAACTCCACAGCAGTTAACTTCACCAAACTAACCTACAAAAGGAGCCCATGTTTCAGCTTATCTGCTCCAACCCGTGATGTCAGACAGACCCAAACTGCAGCAGATCTGGCTGACACAGAGTGGCTGCAGACCAGGATAAAGTTCCTCACACACCAGCATACTCACCGTAATTGTTGTGTGGGTCAGAAGGAAACCCCATTAACTAGCAGTATCTTCTCCAGAGAAAAATTTATGCTGCCCTTGCAATTTCTTTGCATTTCAGAAGTGTCAGGAAAGCCCAACAATGTAAATCACACAAACACAAATAAAGAACAGTGGGAAAGCATTGGGTATTTACTGCTACCAGCTTCTCACCATAACCAACCACCTACCAGGGTCAAGAGTTGGAAGCAACTTCTCACCCAACTTCCAACCATCATTCTCTCTCTTGGTACAGGATGAGGAAACATCCATTACTCCACTCTGTAAAAGTGGGAACATTTTAATGCTCATTTTGTAGCTGCTGACTGAACCAAGTTCCCAGTGGGTTTGAAAGGGGCATTCAGGGGTGACCAGCCATCTCATTACCACCAAAAAGTTCCACTGTGAACACCAAAATCCCAAACACACTGTCAACTGGATCCTCACACACGAGCACAGAACACACAGTACCCACAGCTCTGAGAGTAACAGACAGGTCTCACCAACACACCAGGAATACTTGGGTTCAGCCCAAGAGGGTTCTAACTAGATGAAAGAGTTCGAGGAAATCAGTTTTCAAAATCGACTTCTTAAAAAGCGGAGCTTCAACATGAGGGTTTCTCTTAAATAAAAATGTGTTTGCTCTTTTTCCGTCCATGATTTGAGCTGCCTTGGGCAGTGAGAAGAGCTTAAATAAGCAGCTCACTAGGTGATTGTGCTCTGCTGATTGAAATGTCTGATGTTATTTTGGCATCGCATAATTCTAAGCAGCACAAGCTACATTTTAAATTTATTTATGGCTGCTCTGTACACACTTTCATTAAAGAACGTGTATGATAAAAAATAATACAGTTATGCAAATTATAAATGAAATGAGTTTTCATAATTTTCATAAATGGTTCCACTCTCTTTGTTCAAACAAATTCAGTAAAGCCAGTTGGGTTAAGACGTGAGACCAATTCAGAGATGATGGATTCAGTGAAGTCTCAAACCTCACCCCCAGCAAAGCCAGAGGGCAGTTTTATCGTTATGCCCACTGCCAGCAGCCTGCATTTAAGTCAATGCAAAACACAGGAAGTGCTAACGACATAAAGCCAGGGACTCAGAACGCGGTACGGGGAGATGTTTATCTTCGACCTCCCGCAGATGAGACACTGGGACCAAGAAGAACCAACAACAACAACGGCTGTTGTGTTGTAAAGCAGAAACACAAACTCAAGCCCCAAGGCCACTCCAGAAACATCCACTCAATAGAATTTTCTAAGAAAATTGTTGTCCCATGTGAAAAACTGCTTTTTGGACAGATCCTAGGTGACATATACACCTAAACCTTTGATTTTTCTAGCAATTGTTGAAGAAGTCACAGTTCCAACTGGAGGAGAAACACCTACTTGTTCTAGTTGCTTTTTCATTTATGTTTTTTCATTTCCATTCTGATGCTGATGTGATTTTCTATCACTTATCAGATAAGAAGTCATCAGAAAAATGCACCCAGTATTATTAACTTTTTAAACCATTTTGAGTAAAATTTAAACAAAGACAGATTAACCTATAAAATGCTTTTTTCAGATGCACACTGACAATTACAGGCAACGACAGTCTCCTCATCACTCCAACCTCTCATCAGTGACCAACTTCTGACACCATAACCAAAGCAGCTTTTACAAGTACTTTTTTCCCCATTACTGATCTTTCAAGAGGGGGCTCAGAAATACCACTACATTAACCTCAGATTTTGCTTGTTGTGCTGTTTTCCTTACTAAATGACAGCAGCAGATCTTGGGAATGATCAAGAATCCTTCCTGACTTCATACTGTGGCCTGCCCATGTGCTTATTTTTATTAAAAGACCAATATCCATTCACTATAGTGCTTTGCAATTACTCCCCCTTAGACTCATAAACATCATAGGCTTCCAAGCTTTACCAACAGGAAAAACCCTGTGTCACCCTGTAAGAGATGAAGATTTTTAGGGTTTGGATGTACTCACTGCATGACGAAGTAGGAAGTCAGCTGAAGCTCCTGCACACCTTAGACTTTTCCTTAATAATCCTTTTCCTTCTGGGTATCATATTGAACAAAACAATCATTTCAGTATCTTGGGGTTTATGAAACAAGTTAATAGCTACTAATTTCCTTTATTTTAAAAAGAAAAGTGATGTTGCACAAGTAAGTTCACAGTAGAAATTGTGAGACAGACAGCCAGTGCTTGAGCTGCTAGATCTGCTTCACAGATAATTTCTATTTCAGCCCAGGAACACCAGTTGCTCAGGCAGACTAAAATCAGATTCATCTCTGTGTGGTAGGATGTGGGGTACCAGAGCTAAGCCAGGCTGGCTGGGTTTAGTGATAGTTCAGACCCCACAGTCCCATCAGCCTTCCCTGCTCCACCCTGCCCCAGTGTGCCCGCAGCACTACAGGAAAGCAGCTCTACAGTAAAGAACAAATTCTGAATCTCAAGGGCTGGTGCCAGAGTGCAGCTGTTGGGTTCTATTACTCAAAAGCCCTATCGAAAATGTCAATCTGGGATGAAGTCATATGCTGTTATTGTGTTATTAACAGGCTGCTCGAGTCTCCTCCAGCTTTAATAGAAATCACAATGTGTGAAGCAGTACCACGGTCTGTAGCAACACACAGTCACAGATAACAGCAACATAATTTTGCCTAGAGAAAACACTTAGTTTCCTCCACGGGCTGAAGCCACTTTTGTGCCCCCTGGTTCATAGAAGCTGCTCAAGTTTTGCCTGCTGGATGTGCACAGCTGCTCCTTGAAAATGAAGGAGCAAGGTCAGGAAGAGTTAATAACTTCCTTCAGCAGAAACACTGTTGAGTCATTCCTTTTCCTCACAGCTGATTGCGTAAAGCCCTCTCGGTGGTTAAGTCTCACCAAACTTTTAACTAGAAATAGCCATCCCTGTAGATTTTCCTCTCCTGGCATTGGTTTCTCTCACAAGTGTTCACCTGGCTTCTGGCCAAAGCTGGAAACACATTTATTAACAGCAGGGTTTGGGATATAGGGGAAGGGGTGGGTGGAAAATCCAGTACAACCACCAGAGTCTGGGTAGGTTTTTACCTACAACACACCAGGGTTTTCTCCTTTCCCTAGTTCAGGCACCTCCGTGTTCTTCCCACTCCAGCCCATGACTTGAAAACTGACTCTATACATCAACAACATCCCCCCACAACCCCTGTTGGCCTTCACAGCTGCAGGTCTCCCCAGCTCTGCACTAATGACTTCAGTTCCTCTGACAGGATCCTGCTCCCCCCCCTTCAACCCATCTGCTACACCAGACGAGGAAAGTTAGCAGTCAAAGCTCCCTACACACTTAATCACAAAACAGATTTTAGCCAGGCAAAAATCAGACGCAAAACAAACGAAGACATTCTTCCAGTAAAGAATTGTGATCCTTTCTGGTAGTCAAAACAGGAAAAAGGGAATCTAGGTTAAAAACAAGTTAAGTGACAAGCTACCTCAACCAACTAAATACAAACCTGCTGTTCCCCTGATTAGAGGGTGGTGAATTTGGTTGTAAACCACCTCTGCCTATGGTTGGGTTGTAGCTAGCAGGGTGGACTAAGGCTAAATTTTGTGGGCATTGAAAGTGCATGAAAGCAAACTAAACTGATCACTCTCCAAGGCAAAAACACTAATCAGTGTCACACCAGGACCTATCAAGGAAAAATCTATTGCTTAAAAGAAGAGAGAAATTTAATATAAAAGCCCATCAGCTCAGGGCTGTATCAAAACATCGAAAGAATTCACTTGTAGCTTGTTCACATTCCTGGGATTTAAAACAGTTGCTAACTGCTCACTTGCTGTTCCCTAGCTGGCACAAAGGAAATTTAAGCTGAATTTTGTCCAGTCTTGAAGAACAAACATTAGTTGCAGTTTAAAATAGTTGGGATTGTTTACTACTCCTGGGCTCTACATGCCAATTAAAATACTGGAAAAAATAATGATGGAAACCCTAACACTGCCTCACCAGCACCAACATACAGAGCTGCTCAGGTCACTACTATATGACCCGGCTGCAATTAGCAAACTTAAAGGTGTTTGGGATCCACATCCACACACACCCCCAGATAAAGATCAAACCTTGTTAATGCTGACCATCCTGGGTATCTTTATGAAGGTGTTGGGTTGCTAATTGAATTTGAAGCATAGATGCTCAATGTTCTGTTTAAACCCTTATTTTCATGTATGTTAAGTATATATATACACACATATCTATATACATACTCCCCAGTCATCCAAAGTAAGTAATAAAGATCAGTCAGAGGACTTCTGCTTCCCCAAACATCAGCATTTAAACCATGAGCTAAAAATCTCAGCAATCCCAGAGAGGAAATACTTCCCTTATCTCATAGTAAACAACATTCCTGATGAAAACACCTGAATTTATAATGGAAGCTTTTTTGAAAGTTGAAAAATATTTTGAGAACAGGCTTCTGCACAAAAGAGCTGTTTGACAGGAGCCTACTACCCACTGCAGAGCTGCACAGGGTGTAGAACATGATGCCGTGCTTCATCCCACAGTTGATGCCCACGGGGTGATTAGGGCAGAAAGCGCCATCGATGGTTCTTCAGCAAGAACTCCTCAGAAAAAACACTTTGTCTACCTATTTCAGCCTCCAGTGTTAAATACCCAGCACAATAAAACCTCCGTGATATCACAAAGCCTACTGCTGTTTGGCAGAAGTTTGTACAAGCTCTTCTTTTGGGTGGGGGAGCAGTCTGCCATCAGGCTATGGCCGAGTAATTTTTGCTGCTGAACTTAGTGAGCAATGGGAATTTGGTCTGAGATCATGGCTAACGTGCAGCTACTGGATCAGCTGTCAGGGTCCTGACATAGTACATGGGGAATACAGAGGAGGAGATGAAGATCTCACAACAGAAGGATGCACGCTGGGACAAGTGGACTAGTTTGGATTATACAATTTACCAAGAAAATTCAGATGTAAACACCATAGCACTAGCTGGGTGGGTTCCCATGGATAAAGTAACTGCAAAGTGGGCAGTGTCCGATGGTAGTGCAGGTTCACATGTAACACTTATTAGCATCACCTACTGATGGCCACACACACATCCAGATACTGCAGGCTCACTAAAATACAGTATCACAGTATTACCAAGGTCGGAAGAGACCTCATAGATCATCAAGTCCAACCTGTCACCACAGAGCTCAAGGCTAGACCATGGCACCAAGTGCCATGTCCAATCGTGCCTTGAACAGTTCCCAGGACGGTGACTCCACCACCTCCCTGGGCAGGCCATTCCAGTGGCAAATGACTCTCTCAGTGAAGAACTTTCTCCTCACCTCAAGCCTAAATTTCCCCTGGTGCAGCTTGAGGCTGTGTCCTCTTGTTCTGGTGCTGGCTGCCTGAGAGAAGAGAGCAACCTCCTCCTGGCCACAGCCACCCCTCAGGTAGTTGTAGACAGCAATAAGGTCTCCCCTAAGCCTCCTCTTCTCAAGGCTAAACAATCCCAGCTCCCTCAGCCTCTCCTCGTAGGGCTTGTGCTCAAGGCCTCTCATCAGCCTCGTTGCCCTTCTCTGGACACGTTCAAGCACCTCAATGTCCTTCTTAAATTGAGGGGCCCAGAACTGGACACAGTACTCAAGGTGTGGCCTAACCAGTGCAGAGTACAGGGGCAGAATGACCTCCTTGCTCCTGCTGGCCACACCATTCCTGATGCAGGCCAGGACCCTCTTGGCCACCTGGGCACACTGCTGGCTCATGTTCAGGTGGGTATCAATCAGCACCCCCAAATCCCTTTCTGTTTGGCTGCTCTCCAGCCACTCTGACCCCAGCCTGTAGCTCTGCATGGGATTGTTGTGGCCAAAGTGCAACACCCAGCACTTGGACTTATTAAACTTCCACCTGCAGCTCTTGTGACTGTCATTTCCCATACTGCAACCTCAATGCACTACATGGATGCTGTGGCTGCTCATTAGCTTTCTGAAGCTCCTGTGAGTGAAATTCTGTCTCAGATTCTGCCTGCCCGTTGTCCTGAGGGGGAGGTTTGTGCTTTTAGCAGGC
The DNA here is from genome assembly GCA_013400115.1 of Rhinopomastus cyanomelas. Classification (NCBI taxonomy): domain Eukaryota; kingdom Metazoa; phylum Chordata; class Aves; order Bucerotiformes; family Rhinopomastidae; genus Rhinopomastus; species Rhinopomastus cyanomelas. The sequence goes on from VXBP01007531.1 coordinate 1,310,720, forward strand.
TGACACACTACGCTGATGGGTCACTCAGAACTGCTTTCAGCCTCAGAACAGCAGCACCCACTCCCTTACACAGAGATGGCACCTGGGCATTGGTGGGTAAAAGAGATCAAATGATCTACAAAAATGGTCAGTACTCCAGAGCATTTGTAAAAGCCTTTCCCAAGTGTCAGGCAGTTGACAGGAATCAGAAAATACCTTCAGCCAAGGCAAAATGCGCTTTCAAGCACCAAAACTAGCCACCATCTGCTTTTTGGTGCCTCTGTGTTTTTATGGCCCTATCCAGAGGTACAGTGCTCAGAGAAGGAGAACACTGAATGCGATAAGGATTATTTACAGCAGTTCTATCATCCTCTTTACTTAGGAGGCTCCATTCCAATATTCTGGCTGTTTCACAGCCCAGTAAAACTGGCTTTTGTAGGCTGAACACAAAAGAATGCAGCGTATATGCAGAGAGTAAGTTAATTATCCAGCACCCAGCTGCTCATACCTGGCAGAACCCAAAGGAAAAAAAAACCCTTATGAGTCATCAAACGCAGATGCTAAATCTGGAAAACCCTGACAGAAATAAACGGCCACTGGTAAGAGCCTAGCTGCAGAGCACAGTGCGATGTAGGCAGGGAGATGGTTATTTCAGCATGACAAACTCTTCACCCTTTGAAAGGCAGAAATTAGCTTGGCAAGGCAACTCCTAAGGGTGTCACTCAGCTCCAACAACTTCTCCTCTTGTCGTTTGCTGTGGCAGAGTGAGTGAAAAGATCTACCATGTTCTACGTCAAACACTAAAATGGGGTGGCAGAGAATCATTTCTAACCAGCTTTAGAAAACCTTCACTCCTCTCCGCTGCCTTGAGCACTCCTTACCCTACAGCTTTGCAAATACTCACAGACCTCAGATACTCCAAGATGAATTCAGCAGGCCCTTACACCACAACTCCTGCACACTCCTGTCCCACCTGCACCAGAACAACCCAGCAGCTTTCCCAGAAGAGTGCAAGTTTTATGTTCTACTGCAAATAGAAGAAATAAACTTTCTGTCCCACTGCTGGGACACCCTCACAGACCCACAAATGGCCAATTGTTTGTGCGTACTGGGCAAACTCCTGCCTTGTAGAGCATCTCACCCATTTTAGAAAACAGCAAAATAGATTCTCAATTATTAGTAGCAAAATAAGAGAATCTGCAGTAAAAGAACCCCACATTTTTCCTTCTTTACAGAAGATGTTGCTGGAAATTTTCATTTTTCACTATCATCAACCAGGCAGTTTCCCTGTTGTTCTTTTGGGAATCACATCCTATAGCCACACACAGAAACACAGTTGTGGTGGGTTTAAATTTTAAGATATTTAAAGAGATAGGACGTGAACACTTAGAGCAGGTATGATGGGGGCTGGGTTGCTAGTAGTGCTGTGGAACTCTGTATTCTGTTTAACTAGTTCTCTTAAGAGCTAACTAATAGCCATGTGCATACCAGAGCTCCAGCTGCCAGCCTTTACTAGGACTCTAACACTAAATGGAATTACCTTCAATACTCCCAATAGATATTTTTATTAGAAGTTCGTATCTTGAATTTAAAGCTATTTCAAAGAAGAAATGCACTGGCTTCAAAATCCAAACCCATGCAGCAGGTCCATTCCAAGTTACAACAACTATACCCAACCCATGTTAGAAAAACCAGTGGAAAGTCCCTTTGCACCCAGATGGCCAGATCCACATGAAACTCCTGCAAGCCTCAGCTAGCTCACACTCCCACATTTCTTTCCTCCTAACAGTAGCTACAAGAATCTTGCTTCGGGTTCCTTTTAAAAGGAAGTTATTAGATTTACAATTAACATTCCAAAGTACTTCTGGTTTAATGTTCTCTTATTGCTAATCATTCACCCAGTAGACAAGGTGGGTTCACTTGTTCTCAGAGTGTGAGAACCTCCACATGTCGAGTATAAGCCTCCACAGAATGATGGGCAAGATGCTCAGAGAACTCAGAAAAAGGATGGGATTTTACAGGAAGATGGTCAAGATTCCAACTCCCTTCTGGACTGGCCTTGTTTTTCCAAGTCTTGCATTTCCAATCAAAACACGTTCAGCTCCAAACCAGTTTCCTTTTGATATTTCTCCTTCATGCCTGGACACGTTATCAGCAAGTTCCCTCTTCCCTTACTCTCAAAGTGTTTGGCTGCACTCAGAGAGTTCCCACAACAGACAGTGGGAGGCTGTTCCAAAGACCAAAACCCCAAACAAATAGCAAAAAATTAACCCCAATAGAACAAACAAAGAAGAAAAAAGGCCAAAAAAGAATCACACAGCACATAAATCATTACTGAGCGCAGCTACAGATTCTAGGTTGATAAAAACAATTATTTGTGCTCAATTGCAGGATAATTCCTACTTCATCTCTGCTGTCTTTCACAATGTTTTCTTAGGATGTTTAATAAACTTTTCCAGAATCTTGTTAGATATTTAAATGACACACACAATTTTTGAAAAGGAACCTTTGAATTAAGGTTTGCTTTGGCTCATTTCTTAAGCATTAAGTAATTAGATTTTCCTTGCTGTTAAAAGGGGATACATAGGTCACTTGTTTAGGATCTAAAACTCAGTCTGTCCCTCTCCTTCTACGCTTGACCTACCACAGCGTTGCTTCTGAGTGGGCATGAGATGATGGATCCCAAACCCTGATTACTCATCAGCTTCTCATGCATAGCAACAGTACGAACACAAGAAGCTCCTTCTGCTGTTGCCTGAGCAGTGTCTGGTCCTACCTCTTGTTCCCTGCACACCTTCTGTTGGCATGGGGCTCCTTTCAACACTGGGAAAGACACCTACTGTCCCTCAATAACTCCCAAGTTTAGATTAAAACTAACATGGTTAAGAACTAGAAGGGGAAGAGAGTGCAAAATTATGATATATCCCTCCTGAACTACGTAACAGGCCCACACCTCATTGATGAGGAGGGACAAGAATAAAATCTAAAGAATCGGCATGTCAACAGCAGCCTTGACCTCCTGCACCTCTTCTCAGCCTCTTCAAGACTGGCAGAAACAAAACAACCATCATGTAGAGAGACAAGTGGCTGTAGCCAGCAGTTGTAGATGGGACAGCAGTGATGCACTTTGATTTACTGCAGAGTGCCCACAGCAACAGGGGATCTTGCTCAAGGCAGGACAGTAACATCACTGCAGGGGACAGACCAAGTGAAGGAAGAAAGTCTGTACAAACACACAGAACCTAGAGCGGGAAATTTCTCAGCAAAACTCACTGCCACACTAACAACAGTATAGGAATACTTTATACAGAACCCTAGAGGGTTTTTTTTCTTTCTCCTAATTGTCTCAGAAGATCTCTAGTCCAGCAAACACAAAAGAGATTAGATCGGGCCACCTACAGCTCTAAAAAAAAAAAAAAATCATAGAACCATAGAATCACAGGGTTGGAAGGGACCTTCAGAGGTCATCTAGTCCAGTCCCCAAATGTCAGTAGAATAAAAAAAAAGATGCACTAAAAAGAAGAAACCAAATTAAACATCACGTAGTCTTATTTTAAGGAGACAAAGTACTCAAGTGTCTATTTTGTCTTCTTCCAGCAGAATAGAGAGCACATACAGAGCTCAGAACTGGCTATCTCTGCCTATAAACTGGCCAGTGTGATTAACAAAAGAAATCTTTTATTCAAAATGGTAATTTTTCCATACACCCCAAAATACTCAAGCCCCAAACACATCACCTCCTCAAACTGATTTCACAGACACCACTGGAAATCAGAAATTTCTGCATTATGGGACTGAGTAGGGAATGGAGACACAAAGCCTAGAATCCAGAATATACTGAACTGCCACCGAGCATCAGGGACCTCAAAAGATCATCTCATCTAATCCCCCTGACAGAGCAGGATCACCTAGACCAAATCGCACTGTATGATAATAGAGAGGCCAGTTGACCCTGGTTATAAGTTAAGACAGCCCAGGTCATCCACAAATTACCATGTCCTAGACAGGCTCTGCCTGCCATATGGCCACATTATTTAATGTCATGGAGAGCCACAGAGGCTTAACCTACTAGCCCCATCATCCATTGGGCAGAACCCTGAGAAGAGTTTTGCTGGCTTTACAAGTTTGTGCTGCTTTGTACTTCCTGACAATATTTACCGCAGTCAGTGTTTTCCATGAGTGGTGCAACCCCACTGCTCAGAACACAACAGCAACAGACACACCAAAGAGTCGGTACAAAGGCGCAGAGAGAAAACAAGACGAGGTTGAGGAGCTCAGAGATCAGAGGGCACCTGTACAAATACTTGTGGGGTTGGGGGTTTTTTTGAAGGAAAAAAACACAAAACTTGTTTTCAAGAGAAGAAAAACCTCCCAAAACACCATCTAAAAGGAGAGATGAAAAGGAGGAAGTTCAAATGCACTTACAGCACAGAATAAAGGGGTCGGTTTGTTTGTTATCGACAGCCATTTCTCCTAAGACAACATTCCCCAAAAAGACAAATATTTAATATTACTCAAAAGCAACAATCCCTGTTTAAAGCTGTTCTGGAAGACCGAAAACTCTGCTAAGCAGCCCGTGTTTATAACAAAAATGTGCTTTTTATATCAGCCAGTTTGTGCTAACTCTGCAACATTTCCAGTTCAGTACACTCTGTCCCCACCGTACTTGCCAGGACTGCAGCATTCCAACTGCTGCCCCACTTCATTAACTGTTTCTTTCAAAATAAAAGAACTAATCGCAGTACTTTGAGCTTCTCTTCGCAAATATTGAGCAGGAAATGGGTTCACCTAACAAAAATACAAAGAAAGATTGATACTGTGACAATAGCAAAATAATTTAAGATGTGAAAAGCGCAGAATCTGATGGTTTCATTTTAATCCAAAACAATACAAACCTAAAAATAATCTGATTATTTTGTTTTGATCTAGAACTAAACCAAATCAGGTGATGGTTACATTTTAATCCAGAACCACATGAACCAAATAATCTGGTGGTTCCAGAAGAACCAGATAATCCTTATGGTTTCATTTTAATTCAGAACACCACAAAAGCAACCACTGTCATATCACTTACAAGATGAAACCTAGAAGAAATCCAGAATCAGTAGCAAAGTCTTTCCTCAACTTCATGACCAAGCAACATCCAAACATCCCTTCACATTTTAATTCATCAGCGGTGCCATTTTTATAGTCAATCTTGATTAAGTGCTACAGCATTGTGCAACCTTAAAATAGAAGGGCTCAGAAAGCAGGGGCAGCAGCACTGCTCAGGGCAGAGAAGGCTGGACAGCATCTATACAGCAGCCACCCACTCACCTGCCACTGTGCTCCCTGAAACACAAGGACCTGCAGCTTTTGTATGACTTGTAGACACCTGGCAGTCTGCACAACCACCATGACCCTGCAGTACATCTCCATAGTAACATATACCATCCATCCAACACAGATTTATTGTACGCATGCTGAACAGACTTTCAGAACTTGCATACAGAGTCCAAGTAGCAGCAAATCTCTTGAACACTCAAACCAAACATATGTGACACAAACGGGTCACAACAAATGGCGTCTTGAGCAATAAAGTCACCAGGAATTAATAATGCCATAAAGGGGACAGACCCACTGAACCCAAACAACACTCCAAATTGGGATGTGTGAGAACAGCCCAAAACCAACCAGATCCTGGGCTAGATCCAAAGCTTCAGCAGCAGGGCAGTGGAGGGGATTCTCCTCCTCTGCTCTGGCGAGACGTCACCTGGAGTCCTACATCCAATTCTGGAGTCCCCAATAAAAGGACATGGACCTGTTGGAGCAGATCCAGAGGAGGCCACAAGGATGACCAGAGGGCTTAAGCCTCTCTGCTCTAGTGACAGGCTGAGGAAACTGGGCCTGTTCAGCCTAGAGAAGGATCTGCAAGGATCTTAGAGCAGCTTCCCATACCTGAAGGGGCTCCAGGAAGGCTGGAGAGGGACTTCTACTGAGGGACTCTAGTGATAGGACAAGGGGGATAGGTTCAAGGTAAAAAAGTGCAGGTCGAGATGAGATCTGAGGCAGAAATTCCTCCCTGTGAGGGTCCTGAGGCACTGTGGAACAGGTTGCCCAGGGAGGTTGTGGCTTGCTCCATCCCTGGAAGTGTTCATGGCCCAGCTGGATGTGTCTCTGGGCAACCATCATCTGCCAGCTCAGCAGCTAAAAGTCCCAGTGCAAGAGTAGCCACCAGCATCACTCAGTCCTACACCAACCTACTCACCAGTGTAGGTAGCCAGACAACAGCTGCTATAGGATATGAGAGATTCAGCATTCAAGTAGAACTCATCCACCCCGTTAGGGAACCAGGACACAAACAATCCATTTGTAAGACAAGCAAACACAGTGGCCTGAACAGGTTTACTTCCCTCCATGGATCTCCAAAGACAGGGGTCAGGCAGCCTTCTCCACTAGTATCATGGGTCCTACAATTGCTGTTCTGAACCCAAGGCTGCAGAACACATGCAGTGCTGATATAGCCACAGAAAGCATTTGGACAGATTGCACAGAGAAGCATCATCACTGCTAGGACACGGTCACTCATTAGCCATTGGAAGAGGTTAAATGGCTACCTGGGACTCAGCAGCCACAGTCCCACAGCATTCAGGAACCATTTTGCCAAGTGTTTTATGCAAACTCCAGATCTGCTGACAGCGCAACTTCAAGCCAAAAGAGGGGTGGGAAACTCCAGCTCCAACACACACAGACCACCACTTGCACCAATTAGCGAAGGTTTGTTCCAGCTTGGAATTACAGGACAACGTAACAGTAACAAAAAATCTTATTACAGATGTACTGACAGAGCTCCTGACCATCACACAGCGACTACTCATTATCTTGGAATATATTCAACCTTTCCTTGCCCAGACCAAGAGTTAAAACAAACAAGAAGCTGTAGGCCAGCACAACAACCTCATTACGGCGATTGCATCAAGGCTCTGAAGGTGCCACACAGAGTGTGAAGTTCTGCAAGGAATGGAGCAGGTTGATGGTATCATTCAGCAAACAACTGTTTCATTACATTCAAACTCTCCCCTTTTCACATGATTCAGGACTAGCAGCACATGAAAAAGCAGACAGAGATTAAGCTAATAAAAAATTGGTGAAAGTCATAACGGTTGTGGGACAGAGAGAGAGAAATTCTGCAAAGCAGCAGCAATGTTTGTACTTAAAACTCCTACTGATGTAGCCAAGATGTCAATACAGAATAGGCTTAGTTCCAATTGGGCTGTTTGGGAGAGGAGCTCCAGAGTAATTCATGCCCCTACCATAGCTTACGTATCTGCTATCTCTGCACTAAAGCGCTGAAAAACGCTCTTAGGATGTTCCCGCAGGCTGAGATCTGCTTCCCCACAACCACATTCCCAAGGAGAGACTCTCAGCCTATCCGTTACATAAAGTGCTTGCACAGCCCCGTTCACCCCAGTAGGTCAGTTAAATACACACACCTCCGAAGACTTCAATTCTAGAACTGAAGGGCTGGCAAGTGATAGGCTGTTTGGTTTCGCAGGCTTTTATCGGGCTAGTTAGTGGAAAGAAAAGGCAAGCATAATTACTTGATCCCATTAAAATAAAAACAAATGGTGCTCCAGAACTCCAGAGCTCAGCAATTCGAGCAGCAAAAGCCTCTAAGCTGACAGAGCTATGAATCACGCAGCCCTATCGGTGTGCAGCTCCTTCCACGGTCCCGCCAGCACAGCAGCACCATGTTCTTGGCTGAGCCATTCAGCTACATAAAATGGTACCTTGAATTTCTACCAGCTACCCACAGATTTCAGATAGCTGAGTAATCCAAGGGCTTTACTTCAGCTGTGAAGATTGCATCAATTAAACTAAATAATTTCTGGTGAACATATTAAGGAATCAGTTGCTGTTTCTGATATTGGGTAAGGCCAGAGGAGACAGCAAGTGTCATTTGGGTTTGGTTTTAACGCTATCCATCACAGCCCTCCCACAGATTTGGTGTTTTGCTCCCACCTGAACTTAGAAACTCTGCTTTAACTCCTGTTTAGTGCACAACATTAACAGACAAAATATAAGTGGTCTTCAGGTTATTGAAAGGGGGAAGGCAAAGCAAGCAAACAAACATCTTTCCTGGAGGATGTAGGGCATAGGTTTGCACTAAGTTTACCGCTGGGGAATTAATTAAAAAATGTAAGTAATTGTTAAAGCAGAGAATTGAAAACTGAATATTCCCATTCAATTAAAAAGTTCCTTCCTCAAAGACAGATATGGGGTTTTTATATCCATATATACATTTAATGAATTCTAAGTGTTATGATGTTTCTTAGATCGTTAACACGTCTGAGTACTTTACATTGAGCAGCTGCTAAAACACAGCATCTCGCTGAGACACAAAGCCAAGATGACAGTCTAGGCCAGGACTCACAAGCAAACAGTGAAGAGTTCACCATGTGGTGTCTGCTCATCCATTACACTCAATTTATGGGCACACTAAGAAACTTTCAGGACAAGGCCACACAGAACCTTTTTCATGCCAAAAACAGTGATGCTCAGAGTTTCTTTTGAAGCTAAACAGTAACAGTCTCACAGACAACACATTTTTGTTCCCACTTTCTATAAAAAACATAAAGCTTATCGCAATCTGGGTTTAGTTTAGGGCAAAGGAGAAGGAGGGACAGGACTGAACAGTAACTCCAAACACATCTGGGGCATCGAAGACCTGTGCAGACATTCTGCATCTCCAGGAACAGCTTCTCCAGGTACAAAGGCTCTCCAGAGACATCCTTGTCAGCTTCACCTCAGCTGCTTAATGGCTCCTGAACAAAGGATTTCCCAAATAATGGGAAAGAGAACAGAGGAGTGGGAACTCCTCCATTTGTCTGTAAAACTCTGCTGGGTGTAAACTCTAGACTCTGCACCAGCTCAGAGATAAGACAGAAGATCAGAGGCCTTACTGGAGCCAGAATCACCAACACTTCTTTCTCTTATTACTGAAACAAACATGGAAACAAGAACCATCTTTGTCTTCCAGGTACTGAATTGGCTGCATCTGCTGCTTTTGCAACAGGTTTTAAAGAATAAATATCTGCTTTTCATAACAGCCCTTATTACACTGCAGCCATGAAAATCATCTGCTGCTTTTAAAAGAAAACGAGAATTGGGCTAGCAACTGATGGCTGCCGTGGATGGCAACAGAATCCTTAAGATATTCATAATGTAATGCTGGTACCAACTAAAAATAAAACATTATCTTCCAATAAGCGCATTAAAGTAAGCCTACACAGCTTCGGTCAGACACACATATTGCTTTTGATAAGGAGCCTTTTAAAGTCACAGAATTCCCAGGCACGTTCAGGAATCCCCCTGGAAAGAGCAGGATTTTCAGCTAAGCCTTTCATTATCCCAGCTCAGCCCCACACCACAGCCACTGCCAAACCAGAGCAGAGCAGCGCAGCACACCAGCCACACACCCTGCCCATTGCCACAGTACCATCAGAACATCTTTTCCAGACCAGAGAGACAAACCCCAAACACTTCCCCTGCATTTGTCTTACGGAACAGATTTTGGGGAATTGCTGATATAGGTTGCAAACTATTGTATAGAATATATTTCAATGAACTTGGATGGGGCCAAGAGATTTAACTTTCATGCCCCAAGCGGTCAACCAGCTCTCCAGGACCATAAAACACATCAGAATGCATAATCCCTCCTGTTCTGCCTGTAATACTATTCATACTTTCCGTATCTTCTGGGTGTTTCAAGTCTATGTACAAAACTCCTAAACCACTTCAGTGATGAAAACACTGTACAATGATATTTTCATCACCATGATGTGAAGTTTCCCTCGGCTGTAAGAACTTCAGGCTCAGAAAAGACAGAGCTACTAGAATAGGATGGAACTAGCTAGACTGTAAAAGTAAATCTTTTCTTGAAGGGGGGATGTTTATTTCCTGGAGTCCTGCTTAGAAACTGCTCTACCTGTCATACCTCTCAGTGGTCTCACTCCAGGTCAAAGCTGTGACTGGGAAAAGGCAGCAGCAAACAAATTATCTCAGAGCTGTGAAACTCCAGACCTTGAGCTCCAGCAGAGATACAGCGACTTCTCACCAGCATGTAAACTTTGAAAAAATCAATTTAACAGTATCAGTGGATGTTCCAAGTTCCAGTAGTTGTTACATGAGTGACTGTAACACACAGCTGGTTTGGGTTAACTTTTTTAATACCAGGAACTAATATTTAACTAAGAGCAAAACTCCACCCTTTTCCTAGGGAAAGCCACAGTTCCCAAGAGCAAGGAGCAAAGGCAAGAACCCAACCTTACTCCTGAGCTATTTGTTCCATGTCCTGTAGTTCCACTGCTTTGCACTGAATCGTCCTCTTCATTCAAGGCAAAGAATATGTTGTCTGCATATTTAGGGCAGCCTTAGAGGGAGATAATACACTAGAACTTGGGCTTGCGTTGCAGCTTCCAATAACCATCAGGAAACAAGTTTGTGTTTCAAACTCTTTGCTCTCAATGTGCCACATTGCCTCTCAGATGTCACTGCTCACACACCAACCCACACATCAGACCTTATAGCTAGGTAAGGTATCCAGCTCCAGGTATCCAGCATACCTGTAACACAGATTAATGTCAAGCCCTTGCACAAGGAAGTGCACATGAACCACTCTGTTTAAAATGAGACTAAGGCTAGGAGCTGAGGTATGTCAATTTTGCATTAATATTTATAACCTTAAAATGAAGAAAATCACTTTAATGTACTTTAATCACACATCTTGCCAGCTGAACGGGAGCCAGCAGTGTGCCCAGGAGGCCAAGAGGGCGGATGGCATCCTGGCCTATATCAGGAATAGCACTGCAAGCAGGAGCAGGGAGGTGATCACTTCCCTCTACTCAGCTTTGGTAAGGCCACACCTTGAGTCCTGTGTCAGGCCCCTCATTACAAGACGGACACTGAAGGGCTGGAGAGGGGCCAGAGGCAGCTACCAAGCCAGTAAAGGATTTGGAACAGGTGTCATACGAGGAGCAGCTGAGGGAGCTGGGTCTGTTTAGCCTGGAGGCTACTTGAAAGGAGGTTTTAGAGAGGCAAGAGTTGGTCTGTTCTCCCTAGTGGCCAGTGATAGGATATGGGGAAATGGCCTTAAGCTGTGCCAGATGAGGTTCAGGTTGGATGTCAGGAGGAATTTATTTCCTGAAAGGGTTGTCAGGCTCTGGAACAGCCTGCCCAGGGAATTGAGTCACCATCCCTGGAGATGTTTAAGAGAAGGGTAGATGCTGTATTGCAGGAACGGGTTTAGCTGTAATGATAGGGCTAGGAAAAGCCTAGACTTGATGAACTTAAATGTCTCTTCTAGCCAAAACTGTTCTATGATTGTATCTCCAAAGAGAAGCTGTGGGTTCACTTCAGGAGGCTCATTTCTATATGTTCTACCTGCAACCCAATACTCTGTGTGTGAGTCACTACAAGTTCCAAAAATGGACTTACCAAAATGCAACTGTACACACCAATTTTTCTACTGTTTTTGAGGCATTCCCTCTGTTTTTAAAGGACAACATTCACGGCTGGAGCTCACCCTTGTATTGGTGGGAGTGCTCAGTGCACACAACACAAACATCAGTAATGAGCCCTATTAATGCAGCTTTCACTTCCAGCTAACTTAGATTTACTTCACACGGTTAAACGAGTTCATTTCACTGGGAGAAAGAAGAAAAGATTCCCTGAAGCAAAAAAAACACCAACTACTGCAGATTATATTGCCCAAAACACTGCTGAAAAATAAATTCTACTGATTGGATTTTTTCATTCCCCACACCACCACGCAGCACTTCTAAAAATACAATCTTTTAATGATTGTTTAATTTTCATCTAACTAGAAGACAAATCCTTTACGTACCCCTTTGCTGCAGCTGCAGTATAATGTCTCACTTTTCATGGAAAAAAAAACCTCATTACGTGGTTCACTGGGTTGCCTGTGGTAACACATCAATTTTATTTACATTCAGAAGTTGGACTCCTTGGGTCTCGCCACTCTAGTTAATTCCCAGCACATTTTAAGTACAATAGATCTCTCCAATTCATTAGTAATAGCCCACACACTAGTAATAGCTTTCACTTGAGAAGGATTTCTAAGCTATTACAACCTTGTTTGGTATTTCCACCACTTTCCCAGTTCTGCTCCATCCTCAGGCACACAGGGATGAGGTGTGGTTTTACCCAAATAGTTAAGGACTCACTAAGGGCAGCTGCAGAACGTTGATGTTGAAGGTTCACAATGCATTCCAGATCATCTTCCCCACAAAAACACCACAGAAAAACAAACTGCTGTGTGACCAATAAGACTAAAAGATTATTTGCTCACCATTTGGTCTATTTCAACTGCACCAAGCTTATGTTTTGAAAGCAGGGAAATGAAAAAGTCTGAAGGTGTTCAGGAGGAGAATTCCCAGCATTACTTCCAGCCATCTCTTTCCTTCAAACTATTGTTTGAATTTTGGGGCAATTGGCAGTAAAACTTCCAAACAAAAAAATATTTTTGAAGTAACCTATTGGGAGATGTAAAACAGGACGGGTTAGGCTGTTTTTACATCTGGCCCTTACATAGATTTCCTATTTTTTGCTACCTTTTACACTTAGATTTTGCCAATAGCAGGAAAAAGAAGGAAGCAACAGTGTTTTAGACCTGTGACCAGAACGGACACCAGCTCCTCTCTGACCTGTGTCCACCTGATACTGCTCTGAACACCCAGAGTCACTATGACCGCCAAGAGAATAAACACTGGAGCAAAGAATGAACATGTACAGTCTATATGGAGACAGATTTTATTTACACACCTCCTGCCTTTGCTAGCTGCAGTCACAAACTGATTTTCAAGTAAGAAAGTGGGAAAAGGCTTGGCTGGTGGGAAGGCTATTTACTATAAAAAGAAACCAAAATAAAATGAAGACATCTTGCCCAGACACAATACAGCTCTTGTCAGCCACATGTGTATAAAAGGGGTTGTCGTTTTCCCATGCAGCCATTCCTTAATCCCAGATGATGGCATAATAACCGTGTTTCAGATGCCTCCCGAAAAGAAAACATTTCTTCTGTTAAAGCTGAACTTCAGCTGGCAATCACCAGGCATCAATTAACAGTGTCAGACCTAGGGGTCACAGAACAATTCTGCAAGCAAAGAAAGTACAGGTTCACTTCTAAACCCTATTTTCTTCCCAAAAGAATGTAGAAATTTAACTTTGTTTTAACGTCTCTGCAAATAATCTACAGCAGGCAATTCAGAAAATGCAAATGACTTCTCTTATTTAAAATAATCAACCGAGAAACAGACTTTTCAGTAACTTAATATTTCAATAAAGTCTTCTGTCACGGGAACCTAGTTAATTCCACTCATAACTCAAGAGCCAGCAATTAACCATTTTCAGATTTCACTTCAAATTATTAATAAGTGGTGCTCAGCTGCTTGATATTCACAGTCTCTCTTTACATTGAAAGCCTTCAAAAATACTTCCAGTTCAGCTCCTGGGAGACTCCTTGTTCCTAAACTGCTTTTCTGTATATTAGCTGGTCTCATTGGAAGCAACAGGAGCAAGAGAGTACTTACAGGGTTTATGTGGCTGCCTACGGGATGGAAAACCAACCGTTATGAGACTCATGTCTGTAGACCCTGCAACAGAGGCTGGCAGAGCAGGAACCACAGAGATCACCTTTGGTGACTTCACAAAAGCACCAAACGCAATGTCAGCAGCAAAACCCTCCCTTCCTTTGCCACTTCCACCCTCTTATAGCAGAATGAAAGTTTTAAGAGCACTTCCATTAGAACTAGCGCTGTTAATTTGTACACCCAGATCACAGGGAGCACTGCTGCTGCTTGATTTTTACACATTGTCCAAACCTATTTGAAGTGAGTGAAGCAGACAGGAACGTGGTCTCATTCAATAATTAACACATCTCCATACGAAGTGACTACAAACACATTTCCTGTCTCCCAAGAGTTCCTAATTCCTTACAACTGCAGTAAATCAAACACAGGACCTTGAAAGAACCATATACCAACTATTTTCAATTGAAACAAAGTAAAGGAGACTTCTCCTTCCTTTATCCATTTGTACAATGGATAAAGCAAAACAAAAAAAAAAAAGATTGGTTGTTCTGGGTTTTTACCCCTCAACATACAGGTTTCTGTTCTTTCTTTAAATCCCCACTAAATCCTGAAAAACACCATTTACTTAATACTTCTAGGTTGAATAATTATTTAATTTAGAAACCTTCATTGACACAACAAACTCATAAATTTGGAAGCTATTAAGTGAGCACCAATAAGTTTGTAAGGTAATTAAATTCCTAAATAGACCTCTGGGAAGTTTTTCCTCTCAGGAAAGGATCCTAATCCCAGCCCTCACAGGCATGAGTGTCATTGTATCCATAAACTCCAGATCACAAGTTTATAGACAAAACTGTAGGGCACAAAGGTGCATTAAAACATCAGACATAAATATTCTATGCAAAAGCCAATCAGACCTCCAAGGAACAGACATCACTTGCTCATAGGCTATGGGGTACAAGGCAGGGGCTGGGACAAAAGAACACAAAATAGGTATTTTCTGTGGTGCCCCAGGTGACATTTGGTCACCACCACTATCACTGTCACCTCCACATCAACAAGTGCACTGTCAGGAACTCTGCCAGCAGTACTACCTGCTCTCCATCTCATTTCTTCCATAGAAGTTACCAAACAGGATTTTTATGAGGAAAAGCAGAACAGCCGTAACACTTGTCAACCCCCCCCCTCAGGCAGTAGAATCATTAAATCCCATTTATCCTTGAGAAAACACAACCTGCACAAACTAAGACCCTTCTAACTCTTTCAAACCTGTGTAAAATCACTCAATTTTTTCTCCCATTCAGTGACCCCTAACAACTAGTTGTCACTGGGTACAGAATAAAGATCTTCAGTCTTTCTTCAGATCAAAAACTCAAAACAGCAGCCACAACACAACAGCTGAGATGAGCTGGGGCAGAATGGAAGGATGAGGTGCAAGAGGCACACGTGGGAAGTTCTGGGCGACCCGGCCAGGCTGAACTCCAACTGTTTGGAGCTGTCCCCAAAAGAATAATTTTTACTTCATCTCCCAGGACACAGCTTCATTATCTCCACAGTGTTGGAGAGCTGCCACAAACAACTGTTTCTCACACCTCCTGTGTGTAACTACTAAGTTGTTTTCCCTACAACTAGTCCAAATTCTTTCATTAAAGGCAGATAGATGATTTGAGAAACAATCTTGGATGCTATTAAGACAAGGCAACTCGCTGAGCTCATACAAACAACTTTAAAAAGTCTTTCTCAAAGTCTGGGTTTGGACTTCTCATTTGTTTAACAAAAGTGCTGAATGTCAGGCAATATTATTGCAGTGGCTCTATCATTCAGAAAAAAAAAAAAACCACAATCACACTAATTTATACCTCAATGAATAAAAGACTCAAATTGAGTTGCCACTATTCTCTTTACCCCAATGAAGATCTCCCCTTTAAAGCACAAGGAAAAGAGAAATCCAGAACACTGTGAGCAGCTTCACTTTGGTAAGAACTCTCGACATTATCAAGAGCCATGATCTCCTCACGTTCATTTATCTCAGGAGAAAAGAGCTGTACAGCAGAAAGTGGCTCAGAGACCTCTAGTTCCCCACTGGGATTTGCAGCATCAAATTTCTGAGATGTGTCCTCCTATAACATACAAGCACAAACTCAACCCTAAGGGCTCTAAGTCACTGTCCATTTCACTTCAAAGAGCACAAACTCATTTTAACCACCAAGCGTTCCAGTATTGTGATCTGCCTGTCAATAAAAAAACAGAACCACCTTGTTTCTTCTGCCTTGCTGTTCCTCAAACAAACTCAGCAACCTTGGTCATATTTCAAGAAATCCGTGTACTCAAATGTCTCATTCAGGCAGAATTTGATGTTCAGTATTTTGTCAGTATCCACGTCTGAACTCCAAAATCACTGCAGGGAGTGACGCAGCCTGACCAGCAGTGACACTTTTAACACTTTCATTTACATCACTTTCAACTATTATCCTGTAAGTCACTGCAAGTGTTTCCCTGCGTGTTCAGCACAGAACAAGTCATCCCACTGCTGTATAAGTTACACACACTGCAAACCTGCCCTGGAAGGGAGCAGAGAAGGAAATAACTTCTCACATTCTTGTAGGGTCTTGACAGTCAGGAAGAGCCAGTCTCCTTTCAGTTACCAGGTACTTCATTCCCCTAATCAAGCAATGCCATTCCCCATTTGCTACACCCTGTTCCACGCTGTGTCTGAGAGGCTTCAGTGACCCCTACAGCGAAAGGCTTCACCACACCACTGCACTGCAAGCAGAACTATATTGTTGAAACGAAGATGTTAGAAATAAACAACCTACACCAATTCATAACAAACAGGAGCGATCACCTGCAACTCCCCTCAAATACAAAGACACTTAAGTCCCATACACTCTCCATCTGAAATATTAAACAAACCATATTTCCCAAAGAGAAAAGCATGTATTATTAAAGCTTTGCTGGCTAAGTAGAAATATTACCTGGCCCTTCGTTCCAAACAGGTGCCTCATAAAAAATTAACACTGGCGGAATGGCTGGGTGCAGCACTTCCGAGCCAGCTCCTCAATTATACATGATCAGCCAGCTACCTGCACAGAACGTGCCTGCAGACACAGCGCTGCATGTCCGTGATTGCACAGGCTGTGTTACTCAACAAACTAGCTGGTGTTTGGCTAAGAATGACACTGTAACGGACTGAGGGAAGTGGTTAGAACCACATCACAAATAATAACAACCTTGGCACCACAGCAGTGTGGGGTGGCCATGGGGAAGTAGGGGACAGCTACACCATACCTGACAAAGAAAGTGTTCTATACATATTTTGGATAATCAGACATACAAACTTTACCACCAAGTAACCTGAAAGTCTAAAGTACACCAGAATAAAATTGTAATGTAAAACCCAAGGCACCGATCCTTACTATTTGTTTGGGGTTTTTTCAGTTACTATTCCAGGATTAGTGAAACCTGGTGGATTGTTTTCATCCAAGACAGGCAGAACAAGAGTGATCATGCAGTACAATAAAATACCTTTTAAAAGAGAAAATTGTAAGTCTAACTAAGGCTCCTCACAGCAACACCACAGCACTGAAAGGAGTTAATACATCATGGACAATCATAGCCAAAAAGGATTGCAGCAGATCCAGTTAGGTTTGTGCTACACATTCTGGTGACAGAGGAAACTCAAGCTGCACAAATTTACAATAACGTAAACTTATCACTGTTACCTTTGTCCTACCTTCCCCTTTCTTCCTTTTATTATATTTGCTTGCTGCAACTTGTCTGCATTTACACTCAAATCCTGCAGCATGACCAACACGGCAATTTCTGACCTTGCAGATTTACCTGACTCTGTAGATTAGGTTTTATTCCATCAACTATTACCTTAAGTCAGAGTTTAGTTTCTTTATCACTATCCTTTGAGCTACAATTTATTATTATACTATGAACTAGAAATTAATTTTGCAGTGCTTCTGAGATTTCACAAAATTCTAAGTAACTATATTCGACATCAATCTAAGTTTTTTCAAGCTTTACTTTGCATTTTATCTGCAGAAGTCAATTTTACAAGGATATTTTTTCTTCAGGACCTAATACATAAATTGAGACAAAACCACATAAAGTAGCAAGGCAAAGCCTTTAGTAACAATGTTCCTTTTTCTCTTGAAAAGAACAAAAATAAAATCAAGACATGGATAAAGTCAGTAACTTACTGTGCAGTTCACGATGAATCACATCCACAAGATTTGGCTCATCTCCCCACCAGAATATCCACAGTTCCTTACAATCCGGTTTGACATCTCGGCGCCATACACAAAGCAAATTGGCCTGCAAGCAGCGGATGAAGCTGAGCAGAATCGGATCATCCTGCGCCGGGGCTGAAATGATAGGGCCACAGTCCCCATGACCTTCAAAATTGTACCTACGCCATTTGATGCCTGTGAGTTCCGCCTGTAAAAAAAACAACACAGAACAAAATCCTCCATTAAGTAATTGTATTGAAACTTAGTTCTATCCATAGCAAAGGGTTAATCCATTGCCACTCTTCAGTTCCTAGAGTGATAAAAACTCTTCCTATTTCTGTATTTTCCTTCCTTAAGAAGGGCAATAGAAAAATAATTTCAGAAAGCACTGAATAAACCTGGCTCACCTCTGCATTTAGGTTTTTCACCACAATCAGACTCATTTCCAGCAGATTCATTCATCTCTAACCTCACTGTAACCTTACAAGTGAAAAGGAAAACAGACCAGGAAAGGGAAGATGGGCCATTCTCCTGTGCTGCTTGGTGCTCACAGGTCAGCATCAGCCCAAAAACTGACTGCTTGGAAGTCAAAGTACCAGGAAGCACAAAACAAGAGACTGCCAGCAAACGGAGAAATGGTTTCATGCGGTGAGGTGACAGGTTTACTACACACCTTTTATTTTTACGTTGCTGAAATGAACAAAAGCAGAATAAGGCCAGTTGCCACTGACTGTGTCTGACCCAGACAGAATTTCCAACTAACCATCAGGGAAGAGTAAAAAGAGCAGGAAAAGTGATACCCACAGTCTTGGGAATGATTTTTTAGGATGAAGGACTTGCTACATCCTCCTTTCTCTCTACTCTGCACTGGGTCTGGGAGCCTGCCCAGGACACAGGAGCAGTACTGGGGTGATGCTTTGTGTAGCTGCTGTCAGCATGATTACCAAATGAAAACATAGGGGTACACACTGCATTCACTGAGGTTTCTAACCCACCTCACCCCATTCTCACTGTTGTTACCACTGTTCACACTTTCCCTCAGCTCTGAAGTGGTCCTGCAGGAGAATCCACTGGGCTGAAGTAGCAAGCTGTGAACACTTCAGCACAGCTCCTACCTTCTACTCAACAAGGGAGAGAAGAAAAGACTGGCTGTAGGAATGGTCACCCCACAACCCCCAGGTATACAGGGGGTGTATTCAAACAGAAGAAGTTTCTTTCCTTTCTCTGCACAGCACATATAGAAAATACCAAGAATAAAACGGACAAACCTTTACTCCTAAAGATACCAAAAGACTTGCAAATCACATATTTGTGCTGCTTTCATCATCTGCACAAGGACATTTAACATGCCAGCTTCCATGCCACCTGTCACTCACAGAAGGATCAACCTTTTCAGGTCCCAAAACACAGGGCATTTAGAAATTCCACATCTAAAATTTCACATAATTATCACAGAGTTACTGAGGCTGTGTAAACATCAAGTCCAGCCTATGACCTGACACCACGACATCAGCTAGACCATGGCACCGAGTACCACACCCAATCTGCCCTTAAACACCTCCAGGGATGGTGACTCCACCACTACCCTGGGCAGTCCAGTCTGTTTCCTTCACCCCAGTAACTGGAAGCAGGCTGTTACTGGTTCAAGAGGGAGCTAGTTAACTGCTAAGGAGCTGAAGGTGACCTTCATCACATCAACTACAGAAGCAAAAAATACTTGCTGAAGACTTTCCCCAGGCAGCACAGCTGCTTCTGCACTTGGAAATGCTGATCATCCGGGTAGTGGGACAGCTGGGTTGGACCTGATGAGCTTAAAGGGCTTTTCCAACCTAAATGGTTCTATGCCTCCAGCCAATGCTTTCACTCAGAAACATGCCTGCAGAATGTTATCTTGAGCCCTCTGAGTGAGAAGGGACACAAACAGGTGTCGCCTTCCTCCAAGGTGACTGTCTCAGCCTTACACTGCAGAGAAACAGGACTGAGAACGTTTGAGGCTCTGCCATGCCCCATACATTGGGGCAAGCATAAAAGACAGAGAAAGCTGATGAACACTTTCTCTAACAACCATTACTCTGCTGTCCTAAATACAGACACTTTCAAAGCCATCTGCACAGGCTGAGGCCTGGAGCCATTTTAACTCCAGGACTGTAAATTCCTAGTGGAGATAAAACCTGATTCTTTCCTCCCCCCTCAGGCTTAACTCAGAATAATAGGCACAAGGGTTCTTCTGCTGATCTCAGAGCGTTCCATTCAGATTGGCAGGGTTTCGGCTGCTAAAAATCACAATTCCCCAGGAACATTTCGCAGCGCACAACTCGATGCTGGCACAGTACCAGCAACCCTGAAGATATAATTAGTGCTGTGTAGCCACTGTGACTGTTTTCCTCTTCTGCAGCCCCGGCAGATGGAACACAAACAAAACACATCATCTACCTCTTTGCTTTTTTTTATTCCACTCATCATCACCAAATGCTTTTTGGACTCTGTATGTTCTCCAAGAAATGGACAGATCAATTCTAAATTAACTTCTCCAGAATACTTGAGAAATCACAACCAATTTAATAGAGCTCCCTTGGAGAGCTGACACAGGAATACAGGCACAGCAGAACCACAAACAGGCAGAGCACCATGACTTTTGATGAGTCCTTGTCTTTGGCCACACCAAGCCTAAAGAAGAGGTACCTGTGTGTTACTGCATTCAAAACAACAGGTAAGTTACATAATCATGTTATTTTTCCTGGTTCATTTAGTACAGAAAAGGTGAGAAGAGCCGAGGCAGACTGAGGTCCCAGTGTGCAGAGATCAGCACCGCAGCAGTTCCAAAAACTGGAAATAACGTGTTTGAAAAGGAAGCAAAGACCTACAGGAAAAGGCCTGAAGGGTCTTATGAGTGTAAGAACTAGACATACGCCATACAGTCCCACAGCTCCAGCCCTGCCTCCAGTGTGCCACTGCCAAATCCATCTGCCAAAGATTTTTGCTTTCTCAGTTTTCCCACCTGAACCCTAAGCAAACTGAACACCAGGTATGAAGATACTTCTCCACTACTTAATTGCCTGTCCCACAGGTGCTACTCACACAATGTCCTGCCTGTGCAGAGCTTCAAACTGTCTAATCCTCTTAAGGAAAAAGTCAATGAAAGGAACCAAATCACACCACCCCTCAATCCTTAGGTCACGCACTTCCACAAGCAAGAGTCAGTTAACCGAAGGGAATATAAAACTGACAAAGTCTCCATCCATTGCCCAGGATAACTCAAACCATGGTATTTACCAGCCTCCAACATGAGGCACAATCTAAACAACTCCTCTAACCCAGATTTCTGTGTAGGATATACTGAAGTTGCTAAGTCTCATTAGTCTACAATTTATGGAACATAAAGACTGCCAAAGCTATATATATATTTGCTAGTTATATTAGAGTCTCATCTTGCAGAGCTTCTTTCAAGTAAGTGGCTATTCTGAAGCCACCAGAGACTCATACGAAGGACTACTCACAGGAGCAGAAATCTGCATAAGAAAGCTCTTAGTTCATAGTCCAAGAATTTAAACTGTAGTTAAAGGTGTCATGGGAATTACAGCACCATTTTAATTAAATGCTATAAGATCCTGCAGACAGATTCAAGATTAGCACCATCTGTTTTGGTTTCATTTCACTACATTGTCCTCATGCAGCAACAAAATACCATCTCACACCCTACTCACACCACCACTTACCAGATAAAATTTACATCCTCTTGATGCACCTCACTAGCAAGGAAGGACATAAGGACAGAGACGGGAAGACAAAAATTGTCTATAGCCACATGTGCTTGTGGGGGAAGCAGACCCGGGCTGAGAAAACCCCTGTCCCCCATTCCCATCAACATAAAATATTTAGTGACATCTGCCCAAGTCCCTGTCAAGTGAATTGGAAGAGCCAAGGTAAGGACCACATCAAGGAGCAGAGAAGATGGCTTAACTAATAAACCAGTTTTCTGCATAGCTGTGTGTTATCTCCACACTCTGGGAACAATTCCCATTTGGATCCAGAAACACTTTAGCAGCAGCAAGGACTGTCACAGGCATTTTCTTGTTTTTTACTCCCAGGTCTGTAACTCTCTTAGTTTGAAAAACCATCTCAACCCTGTGCAGCCTCCTGAAATCAACTAAGTATTAACATTCCCCTCTATCTCATCCACTTAAAATGGTGGGGAATGTTCTGTGTTCCCTTCCCTCAGGGCTGGTCCCTGCTACCCTTAAAGAGGGAGGAACCATGGGCAGTGCAGAAGCTTACTGGGGCAGTGGGGAACCTCACCATGCCCAGAACCAGCCAGGGCTCAGCTTTAACAGAACCTTTCTGTTAGGCCAACACTGGCAGACAAGCCAGTTAAGGTTAAGGTTAAGCGAAGTTCTTCACCCTTCCCTCACACTCCAAATTCAAGAATGGAAAAAAGCAACATGTTATGAAAAAACTATCTAATTCTGCAATGGGCCTCTCATCATCAACAGAAGTGTGGCATGCCTGCTCAGAGCTCCACGATCAGCTGAGCTGGGCATCATCCTGCTTAATATGCAACTGCTCAGCTGCACAAAGACATGTTTGCCTTTAATCCCTTCCTTGTATAAGCAGTCAAGTGGCTGGAAAAATGGATAAAGAACAACCACTAACCGAAAATGAAGGGGGGGGAACCCATTTTTTTTTTTTTTGCTATTCATTTGCCCTTAAAGCCAGCAGCAACCTGAGCCCACTACTACCTGGACAACTGCTTGGATTAACCTACCCAGTCTGTAACATGCTACCCTTTCCCTTCCTACCCCTGGAACAAATGATCCCAATGCTGCTGAGCTGTCTGTGACCATCAATACCATCAGGACACTTCTGTGTCATCTTTTATCTTTGTCAAGTCCCAGTGAAGGATTTAGCTGTAACCCAAATCCTATTATCAGCTATCTTCCCTATGGACTTCTGTACCTGAGGACACTAGACACTCTCTCAAAACACCAAAGACCAGGAAATAGAGATACTCCTACAATAACCGAGTCCACACAAAACATTACTGGTAGCCACAACTAACAGTATTAGCTGCTGTGTCTGAAAACTAAGCAGGACACAACTGAGACGTTTTCCTCTATGTGATTCTGCCCATGGGGGAGAGGAGGCAGCAGGAAGATTTAAGAATGTTTAAAAGATGTAAAAGTCAGACTACTCTCAAAAGGAATTTGAGGCAGCAACTAGTAGTGGAAAGTCTAAAAGGTTTCAAACACTAATGCTCAGATTCCAGCAGTTCTGGCAGATGCAGAAGCTACCAACAAAAGGCTTGAGTGTTAGGCATAAAAAAAAAGGAGTAACCTGATAAAGGGCCTAAATTGCTGATATGTATCCCATCAGCCACTGAATTCGAAGTTAAAACACTAAGGTAGAAGAGTAAAGGTAAAGCGTCTAAAGTAAAGCATGGGAGAAGGAAGAAGGAGCAGCACAGGCTAACATGCTGAAAGAGAAACAGGACCTTCCTCAAGCCCACCGCAAAAACAGTTTGGCAAAACGAAACTACAGATTAGAAACTGTTCTGAGTGAAACAGAAGGTGACAGTGAAATTGTCAGGCCACCACGATTCACATGCAGCTCTGCACCTCCATCACTAACTGTGGTTCTTTTCTCGACACATCAGAAGGAAACCAGAGAAACTGCAGGAATGGTCCAAAACCACCCATTTCATGCATGAAAACCACTCAGGGATTGAGGCTGTTCAGTATGAAAGAAGGAAGCTATAAGGGTGTTGCTGGTTGTGCCTTCCAGGCATCAAATTAAATCAGCAGAATGCAGATGGACCAAAGAAAGACGGGACGAACTTTGTGTCAGGAACATGTTTTTGCACCAGGTCTTTTGGGTCCCTTGTTCTTCTCCCAGAACTGCTGTTAGTAGCTCCTGGAAGCGTCCACATAACCTCCTGAGCACAAGAAGCCAGAGAACAGGTTTGCAGCACTGACAGCTGCTAACTGGACAAGACTTCAGAGCTGCCCCCATGCCATGTTGCTCAACCAGGCACCATACTGGCACTTTTGAAATCTTTATCAGCATGTGAAGAACAGCATCAATGACCACCCTCAAAAATAGCTCCTGGACCTGCCACCCTTGAGCACCTATTAAGCACCCATAAGTGGAACAGGGACTGGCTCCAGAAGCTCAAAATAATTCATTACAGGAGAGCAGCAACAAAAGAAGGAATTTCTGAGATAAGACCTTGAGTTCCATGAGTGGCTTTGGGTAGCAGATCTCCGCACCCTGAACTGGTGGGGCAAACTTCAACAAACAGTTCCAAACTGGTGCCTCACTCATCAGCTCTTTTCCACCATCACGGCTGTGCCTATGTTCCCCAGGCAGAGCTGTAGGAGGACACTAACAGGCATGGCTGGGAACCAAAGGGCTGAGGTTCAGCCATTACAGGAAGAGACACTTTTGAGTCAAAAGTATTCAAGGCATAAGAACAGGAGGAAGCTGAAAGATGGCAGGAACATCTTCTCAGGCCGCATGTGACTGAAGCTCACGTGAGCACTAGCACACACTGGTGCTTAACTGGTTTATGCATCAACAACACACTTGAAAGGGGAAGTGTCCTGCTAGAGTCTCAGCACCACGTGTGAGAAAGGGAAACAGCCCATCTGAACAACAAAACCAGTACTGAACAGCTAGGAACGTGGTTGTCAGAGGACACTGTGAGGGAAGATCTACAGGACATCCATGTTCTTGGGGAACCTAACTGCCGATCCAACTGGACCCAAGTATCAACCCAACTGGACCCCCACCCAGTAAAGTCAAGAGACAAAAGTATTTAAAAGAAAGACATGGTGGAGTTTGATTTGTTCTGGGTGTTCTTATGGGTGGAAAAAAAAAAGTAGAAAAGGTTTACCTGTGTCAGAACTGACTGTACACCAGCGCTGACTTAATCACGGCTGGAAGCACAGTGCCATCTCCAAGGTAAAAGGAATGGAAAAGATCCTTTTCTTTGAACAAACCTGAGGTCTGGGTGGAGAACAGATATTTCATGGAGCCGCTAAAAGGTTCCTCTGAGCTCTGTAACACTTCAACTAGTTTCTTTACAAAAGGGATCAATTATGTCTTAACTCCTGAGGAGATGGCTGAGCACAGATAATAAAATGAGAAGCACCACTGTATACTTCAGAGAGCACACAGCAAAAAACATCGGACCACACAGAGCAGCAGCACGGAGCAGTGACAGAGCCAGTGCCCAGCCCCTCAACACTAGGTTTTTGGCTGATTAGGATGTCGCTTTAAACAGGGAATCTCAGGGGAGATAAGAGGGAGCTGGTGGGGGTTGGAATCCCTTGCAGAAAAAGCCAAGAAGGAATGTGGTGGGGATCCAGCTGTGGAATCTTTAAATGCAGCGCAACTGGAAGCCACACACAGAGCAGCAACAGAGCCGGCCACTTAAAAAAGGTGTCAACCCAGCAGCAGAGGAAGACCAGGCTACGGTCACCACTGCACATGGATGTGGGAACCCAAACAGAGGTCCCCCTGCAAGATGAGGCTGTGTAGGTGACAGGCTGCAGGGAATGCAACAGTCTCTCATTTTTCCCAGGCTGTGTACAGTGCGAGCAGGTAGATTATCTGCTTAACCGAGCAGCACAGCTGCAAGATGAGGTTGAAAAGCTACAAGCATAAGTAGAAAAGCTCAGGATGATTAGAAAGGATGAAATACAGGTAGACTGGTGGAGCCAGGCTCTGCAGTCTGGACAAAAGCCAAATAAGAGACAGATCAAGGGGCCCCAGTATCCTGCACTTCTCAGATGGAAGACAGAAGACCAAGTAGAAGGGATGAATGGAACCAAGTGCAAGGCCATGGCAGAAGGCAAGCATCCTCCTTGCCTGACTCAACTCCCCAGCTGCCACTGAGAAATAGATATGAGCCCCTCCTGGAAGACAGTCAGTCTAATAAGCATATAGAGGACAGGCAACCTATTCTGGAGGTCCTAGCCTAGCGCGGTTGTATAAATTGGAGAGGTCTTCCAGTAATATGACAAAGAAGAAGAGAAGGGTCCTGGTTATTGAAGACTCACTCCTGAAGGGAACTGAGGGCCCAATATGCAGAGTTGACCCTCACCATATGGAAGTCTGCAGTCTACCTGGAGCCCGAATCAGGGCTATCCCTAGGACGCACCCTAGCCTGGTGAGATCAGCTGACTATTACCCACTGCTGATCTTCCAGACAGGTGGGGAGGAAGCTGTATTGCGTAGCTTGAGGGGAATGAAGAACGATTCAAGGCCTAAGGACATTTGGTAAAAGAACACATTATTATATAAAGGAGTACAAATTATATTCTCTTCATTACTTCCATTTTGGGGTGAGAACATGGGCTGGAATAGAAGGATTCAGGCCACAAATGCCTGGCTACAA
The DNA here is from genome assembly GCA_013400115.1 of Rhinopomastus cyanomelas. Taxonomy (NCBI): domain Eukaryota; kingdom Metazoa; phylum Chordata; class Aves; order Bucerotiformes; family Rhinopomastidae; genus Rhinopomastus; species Rhinopomastus cyanomelas. Next base: position 1,336,921 of record VXBP01007531.1, read on the forward strand.
GACTGGTGCTACAGACAGGGCTTTGCATTCTTTGATGATGGCTGGTTTTATAAGGCACCAGACCTGACAAGTACACATGGGAGATGTTTATCTTAGAAAGGAAAAAGTGTTCTGGGGCAGGAACTGGCAGAGCTTATTCAGAGGGCTTTAAACTAGATTTGAAGTGGAGGTGGGATTGTTGCTGGGTGTGTACCAGTGGGACAAGGCTCTGGACTTGATGAAAATCAGGAGGCCTCCCACTGTCACTGTCCTAGTGTGAAATCAGAGCGCTCAGCTCGATCCCTGAAATGCCTGTACGCCAATGGACACAGCACGGGGAACAAGCAGCAGGAGTTAGAAATCTGTGTCCAGTCAGGTGATTATGATCTGGTGGCAATTACAGAGACATTGTAGGACAGCTCACATGACTGGAATGTGGTCATGGACAGCTGTGTCCTTTTCACGAGGGACAGATCAGCAAGGCGGGGTGGTGGAGTTGCTCTTTACCTGAGAGAGCAACTGGAATGCATTGAGTTCTGTCCAGGGACAAATGAAGATAGAGTTAAGAGTTTGTGGGTGAGGATTAAGGGGCAGGCTGGCATGTGTGGCACTGTCATGGGCATCTATTACAGGCCACCAGATCAGGACAAGGAAGTTGATGAGGTCTTCTACAGGCAGCTGACAGCAGCCTCACAGCTACAGGCCCTGGTTCTCATGGGTAATTTTGACTACCCTGATATTTGCTGGAATACCTACTCAGTCAGCCATCCACAGTTCAGGAGGTTCCTCCAGTGCATTGGTGACAATTTCCTGATGCAAATGGTGGAGCAGCACTGCTGGATCTTGTACTCACAAACAAAGAGGGTCTGGTAGAAGCAGTGAAGGTTGAGGGCAGCCTTGGTTGCAGTGAACACGAGATGGCAGAGTTCAGGATCTGATGTGGCAGGAACAGAATACCTACCCCACAAGCAGAATCACAACCCTGGACTTCATGAAGTGCCAACTTTGGCCTTTTCAAGCAATTGCTAGGGGAAATTGCATGGGACAGGGTACTGGCAGGTCCCAAGAGTCCCAAGATAGCTGGTTAACATTCAAAGACCATTTCTTTAAGGCCCAAGATAAAAGCGTTCCAACAGGAAAGAAGTCAAGGAAGGGAGCCAGAAGACCTGCGTGGTTAAACAGGGAGCTGCTCAGAAAACTCAAGAGGAAGAAGAAAGTCTATAGGTCATGGAAGGAGTGGATGGCTACTTGGTGTGATTATAAGACTCCAGTGAGAGAATATAGGGATGCAACTAGGAAAGCCAAGGCCTCCTTGGAATTAAACCCTGCAAGAGAGGTCAAGGGCAACAAAAAGAGCTTCTTCAAATACATTGCAGGTAAAACAAACTAGAGGCAATGTAGGCCCCCTGCTGAATGAGGTGGGTGTCCTGAGGAAAGAGGATACAGAGAAAGAGATACTGAACACCTTTTCTTCACCTCTGTCTATACTTCTGGGGGGCTGTCCTGATATCAAGCCCCAGATTGCTGAGGCCCCACAGAAAGTTGAGACAAGAGAGGAGTTTGCCCTGGTTGAGGGGGACTGAGTTGATCAAACTGGATGTACGTAAATCCATGGGCCCTGATAGGATGCATCTGCATGTGCTAAGGGAGATGACAGAAGTCATTGCTAGGCCACTCTCCATCATCTTTGCTAAGTCATGGGGATCAGGACAGGAATCCAGGGCCTGAAGGACAGCAAATGTTACTCCAATCTTCAAAAAGAAAGAGGAGGATCCAAGAAATCTGTAGACCAGTCAGCCTCACCTCCATCCCAGGAAAGGTGATGGAACAATTTATCCGTGACACTGTCTCTAGGCACATCAAAGACAAGACAGTTATTAGGGACAGTCAGCATGGCTTCACCAAAGGGAAGTCATTCTTGATCAACCTGATAGCCTTTTATGAGGGCATAACCAGATGGACAGATGATCGCAAAGCAGTGGGTGTGATATATCTTGACTTCAGTAAGGCAGTTGACACAGTCTCGCAGCCAAACTGATTCAGTGTGGTCTAGGTGACCAGGTAATGAGGTGGATGGTGAATGGCTGCAGGATAGAAGCCAGAGAGTAGTGGTCAATGGCACAGAGTCTAGTTGGAGGCCTGCATCTACTGGAGTCCCCCAAGGGTCAGTACTGAGACCATTATTATTCAATCTACTCATTAATGGCTTGGATGAGGGATTAGAATGCACTGTGAGCAAGTCTGCTGATGACACAAAGCTGGGAGGTGTGGCCAACACCCCAGCAGGCTGTGCTGCCATTCAGTGGGACCTAGACAGGCTGAAGAGCTGGGCAGGGGAAAATTTAATGAAATATATAACAAGGGCAAGTGTAGTGTCTTGCATCTAAGCAACCCCAGGGACCAGTATAAGCTGGGGACTGACCTGTTGGAGAGCAGTGTAGGAGAAAGGGACCTGGGGGTCCTGGTGAACAGCAGGATGACCAGGAGCCAGCAATGTGCTCTTGTGGCCAAGAAGGCAAATGGCATCCTGGGGTAGATCAGAACCAGCATGGTTAGCAGATCAAGAGAGGTTCTTCTCCTCCTCTACTCTGCACTGGTGAGACCACATCTGGAGTATTGTGTCTAGTTCTGGGCCCCTCACTTCAAGAAGGGCATGGAGCTGCTGGAGAGAGTACACCACAGAGGAATGATGACGACAAAGGAAGCAGAACATCTCCCTTATGAGAAAAGGATGAGGGAAATGGATCTCTTTAGCTTGGAAAAAAGAAGACTGAGGGGCAACCTCATTAATGTTTATAATATGAAGGGTGGGTGTCAGAAGAATGGAGCCAGGCTCTTCTCAATGTCATCTGGTGATAGGATGAGGGGCAATGGGTATAAGCTAGAACATAGGATGTTCCATATAAATATGTGAAGGAACTTCTTCCCAGTGAAAGTGACAGAGCACTGGAAGAGGCTGCCCAGGGGGATTGTGGAGTCTCCTTCTCTGGAGATGTTTAAAACCGTCTGGATATGTTCCTGTGTGACTTGGTCTAGGTGATCCTGCTCCCGCAGTGGGTGTGGACTAGATGATCTTTCAAGGTCCCTTCCAATCCTTCATGTTCCAATTCCGTGCATATGCACAACCCAAGAGTTCATCCTTCTTTCTGAGAGGCTGAATGATCAGGTTTGCAGATCCTCCTCAGAAAGCTTGAACAAGAATAAAGTAACAGCCCATCCTACAAATTAAAGAAGTTGCTTCTTACAGAAGAGCACCCCAGCACATGAAAACACGACACAGTTATGCTAGCAGCAGAGGAGACAGATTATGCACAAACTTGAGAGTAAATACAGGAATCATCTTTCTGCCCCCAACTTTAATGAAGGAGGAAGGAAATGTCAAACATCAGTCATACAATGGACCATCAGACATTTCCCAAGCCAAGTTATCTGACATATGGGGAGGAAAAAAAAACCCTGGAAGGGGTGAGCTGGAATTCGTTATCAGCAGAGCAGAGCAAACTCTCGCAAACCAAGCTGAAGAAGGCAGTACCTTTCCCTCCCTTACACAACACCTTGTGTGTAAGAGCTCAGCAGTTGAACACATTTGCACACCACATCTGAGCAGAATTGTGCAGCAGATAACATCATCTTTGCTCACGGTTGTTTTATGCACGTGTCCATCACAGAGCTGCAACGCAGATCAGACTGACTGCTTAAACAGGTCCTGGCTCAGGCTGGGAAGGCAGAACAATGCAGAAGCACCATAAGGCAGTCCTGATTCTTTAACCTCAGGACAATCCTAAGCCATGACACCAAACACAGCTCAAACCATCAGTCAGTATGCCCAAGGGCCCTTGGCCCTTCAAACACCACCTCAGGAATCCTCTCATATGACTCTTCTTTCATTACGGAAAAAATAAATCCACTACATGACTGGTCATGCAGATCCATTCGACCCTTCTTGCTGCCATTCCTGCAGAGACAAGAACCCAGCAGCTCCTGCCAGAAACAAATTCGAAGAACTGGGCTCAATATTTTATACGCACGGAAAACTAAATAACCAGGAACCCAGGGCTAGAAAGCAAACCAGAAGAGCCAGAATAAAGAAATGTAATCAATTAACCTTCTCTGTCAGCAAACACCTTTTTTAATAGAGGTCCCTTGAAACTCCTGTCCCATAGCTGGTGGTTATAAGTGCCCCAAGGAACTGAAGGTAGCCCGTGCCTGGTCAGAAGGCGCAGAAATTTTCCTCTATAATTTTGTTTTTCAACCCTCCACTCTCATAGAATATTGCATTTTATAAGCAAATATAGAGCTGTAAGAACAGGCAACAACAAGGCACTAAGAAGGCACTTTTCACTCTTTTAACACTAAAAAGTGAATTAAATGAAGTTTTGCTGAAGAAGCTTCAAACTTCCTTCTCCAAGACATGGACTGTGGTTACATGGCCACTTTGATCTCACTTCAACCCATGCTGCTGCCAGAACTCGGAGGGAAGAGGGAGAGACAGAGAGGAATTAAGGGAGTCACACAGTTGGCCAGGGAATGAGAAAGAGGAAAAGCTTTTTACTAGGTCATTTCCCTGAGCCAGGCTTAAATGTGAGCTTGTGACGCTTTTGGGGTCACCAAGGTGAGGAAGAAAAAATTTAAAAGGGTGAAATCCCACCTCTCACTCTAATTAATATTATTTTATTAAACAAGACTAGCACTCTGCACTAACACTGGCTGACAAGCAGAGCCGAAGAAAATTCAGACTAAAAATAAAACAAAAATTACTTTGAGAAAGCTGCTGACTCTTCTCCATTTCTACATACTGACCTTTGTGTACATCTGCACTCCCCTGCATTAGTCACATCGATGTAAATTTTGCCCCAGGGCACGTTATACAACAGCAACACACAGACACCTGAGCGGTGCCTCAGAGAAAGAGCCAAGGGCACTGGGAGCTCGGGTCACGTTTCCATTCGCACTATGGCAATTCTGCTCGGAACAGTCAATGAAGCCTCACCGGACTCAGAAAAACCTGAGTAGTTCACTGTCTCTCCAACACTGCCCCTGATGCTGGGGACCTCAGAGACAGAGGACCTATTTCAAAGCAGCTCTGAGAGCTTAAAATGAAAGTGGTACAGAAGGTGGGTCTGAGAATGTCCCTATGTAAAACATTCTGTATGAGCCAGTCTGCTGGATTTACCTGGGGCTGCTGCTGGAAACATCTGTGCACGTTCAAAGCTGGCAAGCTGCTGCAGAACTGAGCACAACTCCCAAATGAGCAGGGGGTTTTCACTTTACTTGTGTTGCTATGGCACCAACAAGTTGCCAATCCCCCTGTGCTAGACTCTACTCAAAGAGGGGTACTACTCACCCCTGGAACAGCCTGTGAATGCACAGACCCGAAACGCCACACAAGGGCACTTGTCAGCCTTTAGGCTGCAGACTGAAAGGACCAACCACCTGCTTGGTGTTAGTGGGTTGCCTGTAGGACCTCAGAAACAGCCTCAAGACAAGGATTTGTAGGACAGCAGTGCAGGAAGTGTGTGGACATCAACTGGTGACCCTCCGCAAGGAAACAACAGAAAACTGCTAAATGACACTCACCAACAGACTAGTGCATTCTTGCTACAAGCTGGAATGTTTCAGTCAAACCCCAATAAAAGAGCACTGCCACAGCAAAGATCTGGGGACCAGGTGGGTAATTCCCTAGGGGGACTGAGGAAAGGTGGAAACACCAGATTAAGCATCATCTACACACACCCCCTCTTATAGGGGGTAACATTTCTGAACACTTACAGATTCAAAAATAACAGCCTATTAAAATTCCTTCTTCAATTAACACCTGAAGTTAACAGAGTTAACACACTTCACAGAGCTATCTCAGATGTACCTCAGTTTCTTCCACCAGTAAAATCTAAAGAACCAGAAAGTTTTGAACTTAATTGAAAAGAATTGCATTGTGAAGAAAGTAAGTAGAGGAAAATTTTACATGTAAAAGAAGTTTGCTTCTTTACTCTCATATGAAGGTTTCAGAGAACTGGAGTCCTGGTGTCAACAGTACACTAATTATAGAGAAAAATCCAGAAATAGATATTTTTTCAGCTAGTTTCACAGCAAGTGGAAGTTACAACCCTTAAAATACAGCTACCTAATTTTAGATGGTTTAATACATCAGTCTGATATCTTCCTAGCCATTCTGATGCTCTCAACAGATGCCTTATCACCAAGCCAGGCAGGCTGACTGCACCTCCCTTTATACCAATCTCTTTGCAAATCAGGTCTATTTTCTTTAAACACCAGTAGACACCATTAAACTGTCAAATACTCTGACAGGACACAATAAAAACCTACGCCAACATGATGATTTAGAACCTGAAATAACCTTTTATTAGCAGGAACGGAGTAAGTTTTGTAATTTCATCTTCCTGTTTCTATCTCTTTACCTAATAAAATCCAGGGCAAAGATAACCAAAGAATCAAATACTTAGGGAAAACTCGAGATGTTAATTCCATTTACTTACACACATCCACATGTAAATACACACCTACACATCCAACACCTCCCGTGCTAGAGCCCCGGCTGACTGCTCAGAGCTCTGCATTTGAGATAATACAATAAGCAGGAATGACTCCTAGTTCATTTAGTGCCTCTTATGATTCAGTTGGGCAATCAACCGTTTACTAGCAAGTCCTTCACCGACAATTATGCAACATACCAGAGCAACACCCTCACCAGCAACCTGAGTGCTCTTTGCCTTCTGGTGCCACGAACACCCTTTATGAAAACCATTCACATTCCAGCTCCATTCTGAAAACAGCAACAAAAGTCACTGATAGAAGGCAACAGTTTCTGCTGGCGTTTGCAAACAGCAGCAGTGACCTTTACAGTCTGTGAACTGGCCTTTGAACACTGACTGGAACAGAGACAATTCCAACTGACCCGAGCTCTCTGGCAGCAGCTTGGGTACTAACACGTTTAAACAAGCACTTGTGGCACCTTCTACATCAGCTCCTGCGAAGTCCTCTATAAATAGGTCTCTGTTTCCAATAACACAATGATGTCTTTTCCATGAAAAGACTCCTACGGTATCTAATCTCTCCCCACATGAAAGTTCCTCTGCATTTCAGGTCCTTTCCAACATCTTTTGCTCTGACACTTTTTCCAGCTCCAGCACCCAAAACATTACGCAACTTCACCCTGGCATTCAGGGCTGGACTTGAGCCTCTGGATTCACCTGAGTGACTGAAGAAACATCTCCGGACCTCAGCAAGCCCTGGTTGCTGCACAATTAACCCTCACTCACAGGAAAAGTCACCTCTGCTTCTGCAGGACCACCACTCCTGCATCTGCAGGATTATTCACAATAAGGCTGTTTGCCAGCTGGGTCAGAGCCTTTAATACAAAACATGTTACCTCAGAACATTCTGTCTCCAAATAGTTATTAGACAACTCTTCATTAGTATTTAAATTAACCAGCTCGTAACAATTGCTTATTAAACACTGGTTTGAGTCAGAGATTCATTTCAGAAGCAGCAGCCACATCAGACATTTTGACCACTGCAAAAAGAGAGTTGGGACAAATCTAGTTGCTGCTGCTTTGAAAGCAGCGATTTCAGGCACAGGATCTGTTTTCAATGTGCAGTCCCCACGTGTCAGTACAAACAAGTTTCTGTCTGAGGCAAGTGCCAGTGACAAACACACAAGCTGGTCCTTCAATCACCTCACTAAGAACTGCTTTACATCTAGAGCACTATTTCTCTGTGCAGGCTGTCTGCAAGGGTTTGTTGTCTGACAGAGCACACACACCTTAACCCATTTACTAGACTCAGCACTGGATTCCTGCTTCACACCATGAAACTCCATACTGGGAGCCTGGGATCATGCTCAGCAGCTAGATACTCACAGCTCACTGCAAAACTTTCCCCTTAACATTCTGTCTTCCCCTCACATGAAGTAATCCAAGAGCTCTAGGGAACCTCTGCACTCTCTGGAAAACCACTGATAAAAGACAATCTAGAATCTTTTTCATTAAGAGTCAGAAAAACGAGCAGGACCTAACTCCTGTCCGCAGGTAAATTAACTAAAATCAGTAACTATTCAACCAGATTGCTCAGGAGCAGCAGCACCTCTGGGGTGGGGAGCTCCCATTCCTTCTGAAACCCTTGTGTGGGACAACCAGAACCACGGCAGATCCTAACTGATTCCAAACTGCTCCTAACTGGAGAAGGAAAACACTTTTCTGAATCACACCCAAAGCAATAAGAAAAAATTGCTTGTCAACTTCCAAAGCAGCATCAGCTTAAAAGGAGGTTTATGAAGAATAAATGACCTGCCATCAGTGGCTGAGGCAGTCTGGTGTTGGTCTGCTACACTGAAACAGTAAACCAGTAGCAAAACTTTCTTTCCTAAAGTAACCCAGCCTACCAGCTTTAAAACTTTGTAAAGTCTGAGATGAACATGACAATCAAGTGAATGAGTCGATGGTATCAGCCACATATTTCCAGTAGGTATTTCCTTTCTCGGTACCTTTCACCAAGACGTAAATCTCAACAAAAACTAACAAATATAAAATTAATCACCTTAATACCATTAAAAACAAAAGGACTACTTTATTGCCTCTTTTTTTGTTAAGTAGAGCCAGAAAACAATAAAACTACATGATGATAGTCTCATCCCCAGCACCACCATGCCGGTACAGATACCTCCCACACAATTACATGGGAGATTAAAGGGTTCCTCATTACACTCGTCATCATTGCTCTTATTACTATTATTAAATGCGCTTGCACAAGGATTTTACTAAACTTATTTCAATGATATTACACACCCATTTAAAACTTAACAATTCTTTCATCCAGCGGGGGGGGACCTCAAACCAGGAAGACCAAACCACATAAACTGTGGAACAACCTCACTTCATAATTTATGCTAATCGCACTCCAACAATTCTTCTTACCAGGGACGGAGCTGCAGACTGCAGCTCAGTGAGGAGCTACGCGCCTCAACAATTGGGTATTTCACAGCTTTCTAGCTGTACAGGCCAAACTGAACCCTCCTCTGCTCTTACCGTGAGCCCAAACCACCTTGCGCACACTCGCTGTTTGATTTCTCTCAGAGCACAGTCGAAATCTCCATAACGATCCCGGCACCTCCACACCGATCGTATAAATGCTAGGAAACCGTACCAAGCAGCAGTGCAGACAAAGTCTTCAGCGTAATGGTCTGATAACAAGCCAAGCTGCGCTTATTCTCACAGAAAAATCTCTGGGCTGCTTTCCCAGCAGCATGAGTGACCACGGCTCTCATCCCAGATTCTTAAAGGATGTGAGCAAAAGCAAAACCAAATGTACACGCATTAAAATAAATTTTAAAACAAGCAAAATAATGAACAGACAGTAGTAAAAGGTAAAAAAAACCGCATTAAAAATGCAAACTATCATGCTTTTTGAATTAATTTTCCCCCACCCAATTAACTCCTGTAAAGGAGCTGAACATGAGCTCTTCCTCCCTATCAGAACAAGAACGTCACACGCACAGAGCCCTGGGTCTGGCAGAGCTCTGCTGCAGGGAGGGGGCTTCAGCACAGCCCCCTCACACAGGCTGTCCCTGAACTAGCATCACAAGTTGCTGCTTTAGCTGTGCCCTGCCCTGAGCAAGCCCCTCCTTCCCTCCCACATCACCCGTGGGTGACCAAACCCTCCCCTCCCCTCAACGGACCTCTGCGTGACAGGTGAAATAAGCGAAGGTACTTCCCAACGACCCGGTCCTCACACACAAACTGAACTGCTCTAAATGTTAAGTGACAGCTGTGGCCAGACTCGAGGTGTCTGCAGCCTCCCCACGGCACAGGGAAACTGCCCGTGACCAGAGCCCGCACAAACGAGCCCCCAGCACAGAGCGCTTCCAGCCACTTATTTGCGTCAGAAAAGGAAAAACTGAAAGGTCTGGGGTTGGATTTTTTACCTCTTGACCCCAAGCACGCAGTGAGCGGAAAGCGCTGTGACAGCAGCCGAGGAGCAGCCCCAGAGCCCCACGGCTTCTGCCGACACGGCGACTGTCATCATGAGCGGACAGAAACCCCGCAGCAACCGGGCACCGGCAGTGGGGCATGGCCCGGGCACCGAGGAAAAGCGGGGGGGTAAGGCCCGGACCCTCCTCAGGGCAGTGCGGGCAGCAGCCGCGTTAAGGAACCGAATAAACAGCGGGGAGCGGGGCCGCGGAGGGGCAACCCTACGGGCCCGGATGGAAGGTTCTTGCTGTGGACCCCCATGGACAAACACACCCCCATCCCCCGTAAGGCCGCGGCCCTCCCACTCGGTCACTCACCAGTGAAAAGAGATTGGAGTGACAGTCCTCCAGGCTGGCCCCGTTCGCCACCCAGTTCGCCGCCGCGGTCATGGTCCCGCTCCTGCCCGGGCCGGGCCGCCAGCGCGGGGCATGTCGGGGGGGCCGAGCCCGGCGCGGGGGGCGATGCCGCGGGCGCGGAGCAGCGCGGGCCGAGCTGCAGTGGCGCGGCGCGGCCGGCAGGGGGGGGCGCTGCGGGTCGGGGG
>VXBP01007531.1:1347506-1428744 GCA_013400115.1 Rhinopomastus cyanomelas
CTCGCCGCTCGCCGCTCTGACAGCAATGGCGGCCGCCAGCCGCAGCGCGCTTCGCCATTGGCCGCTAGCGCACCATGTGATACGCAACGGTGGGCGGGGGCCCGGTGCAAGAGCAGCCCCGCCCGCCGCCGCCGCGGGGTCCGCCAGGCCACTGAGGTCGCTGTGGTGGGCGCTCAGTGGGCGGGGAGCGGCGGGGCCAAGGACGTGGGTCCCGCCCCCCGCCTGTAGTCCGCCCCTTGGCGGGATCTTCCGGCTCCGCAATGTTATCTCCCGGTCTTGCCGAGTCTCCCCGATGTAATCGGCACCGAGTCGTCCCGATGCTTCAGACTGAGCCCTCAGAGCGGCTTCTCCAGAGCCGGGATGAGCCCTGAGCGCGGCTGGACCCAAGAACTGGCACCTAAACAGCCCCGAAGCATCGGGAGTCATTAACTTTGTGCAAAGAGACTGGAAAAGCAAATAAATAAATAAATAGATAAACTGCGGTAATAGTGGCCGTCTGGAGAGGAAGAGAGGACAGACGCGAAATAAATTATTGCTAATTAATTTACTTAATGATTAATTATTTATATTTAAATGTTATCAAATTATTTTGTAAGCGCATATGGTATTGATAACACTCATATTTATCACATTTTTATAATTTATATCTTTCAGTCTAGCAAGGACTTGGAGCTGTTGAAGAGTCTAGAGGAGGCCACGAGGATGCTCAGAGGGCTGGAGCCCTTCTGCTCTGGGGACAGGCTGAGGGAGTTGTCGCTGTTCAGCCTGGAGAGGAGAAGGCTTTGAGGGGACCTTAGAGCAGTTTCCAGTACCTGAAGGGGCTACAGGAAAGATGGGGAAGGGCTTTTTACAAGAGTTTGCAGTGACAGGATGAGGGGGCTGGGTTCAAGCTAAAAGAGGGGAGATGGAGATGAAATAAGCAGAAATCCCTCCCTGTGAGGATGCTGAGCACTTGAAACAGGTGGCCCAGGGAGGCTGTGGTTGCTCCATCCCTGATAGTGTCCAAAAACCAGTCGGATGGGGCTCTGGGCAACCTGGTCTGGTGAGAGGTGTCACTGCCCATGGCAGGGGGTTGGCACTGGGTGAGCTCTGAGGTACCTTCCAGCCTTAACCCTTCTGTGATTCAAGCACCAAGACCCTGAGCTGATCTGAGCTCTGCACTGACACGGGACACACAGCTCCAGTGCTGCAGCTTCAAAGATAATTATTGAGCAATTTGGCTCTCACTCCAACACAGTAAAATCCCACATTCTGATCCAGAGGGAAAAGTTCTCAGCCTGCGCTCAGTGGCCACTTTCTTTATCGTGACTTTGATGTAGGCACCCTTTTGGCAACTCACTGCTCTCAGTAATGAATGAAGATTAGCATCTGGTGTAATGTCTGAATGGGGTTGTTTGCACTTACCTCACAGTAACGACTCTGAGAGAGTCTGAGGGAGCCAAGCGTGGAAGCCACTGAGCTCCATTACACACGCAGACACACTGGTGGATGTTAGTCCAAAGGAAGATTTCCTCAAGCACTGGTTGGTAACACAAATCCTCTGCATGACAAACCAAATCCATCCTACCCCATCCCCTTTGCTGTCACTGTGAGCAGGAACCGCAAAGCCTGTGGTTGTGTTAATGAGAAGAAAAGTCTTTTCAGACAGAAATTAAATATCCACAATATAATTTCTATTTTTACACCTACTCCTTGGCCAAGCAAAACCTATGGTCACCCTAGGGAGAGCCTTTTCTCTGCCTTCAGTTCATTAAGGAGAATCAAAGTGGCACAAAGACACTGTTAAAGCCCCAGACTCATAAGGAGCTGCACTGACAAGCCCTGTGTAGCTACATCTTTCCATATTAAACTTTTACAGTTCTCAGTATATTCACAGCAGCATCAGGACCCCATCACTAAAGGATGCCTGGGATACAACAAAGCTTTTGGTGAAGAATCCCTCCTGTTTCTGGTATAAAAGAATATCCCTTATCGTGGAAAAAAAATGTTATTATCAAAAGATTTTGAAACTACAAATCATATAACCCTGAGGAAGGTAACCCTACTGTGCAGAATCAGACCCTGAAGAATTCATAGTTCTCCTCACTCTCCAAACAGTATTTCTAGTTGTCCACATTCCTCTTCTGCACAATCCAAGCGGGGACAACAGATACTTGAATTTCCCATGAGAATGGGAGGTCTGGCACACAGCTGAGGTCCATCTGCACGGGGAGCAATGTTAACAGACCCATGCTGTGCTGCCATGGCCATTTTTCAGTCTCCTCATGAGTGCTCACTACTCTCTAAATCAAAAATCTTTGGCAAAAGGGAATTACCTGTAACGGGTCAATGCTCTGGAGCTGGAGGGCTGCTCCTGGCATTTGACCATATCCCTGCACGGCAAAGTTCATTTTGTTTTCAAATTGAGTAAAACGTCATCTCCTGAAGGAGCTTGCCATTCTTTTGACACTATTACGCTCAGTGATCACAGGGCAACCATTGCAGTCTAATCATTGACCTCAATGTACCAAACCAGGAGAGTCCCTGTGCTGTCTTCTGCTTTAATCAGAAGATGTTCCTGTCACAGACACCAGGGACAAGTGACATTTGCTCACACATCATTATCTCAGGTGGTGTGTGGTGGAACATGTTTCCCAGCTCCAGGAATTAGAGTTTTATTCCCTGTTTTCTTTTATATCTTTCAAAATTTGATCAACAAGCACAAACAATGACTCTGGGGTTTCTGCTTTCACCAAGTAACCACTTTTCCATACTAGCCAGAGCCAGAGACTACTTAAATTAGTCCTGCCAACTCTAAAATGCAGTTCCAAAACTGAGATGCACTTTCCCAGCTCCTGGAGACCAGCTGGGTCATACTTGGCCTTCACCGCACAGAGCTGATAAGGGCTCTGGGAAGGAGCCAGCTACCTGCCCTTACACAATGAGTGCAAACAGGGACCTGCGAGCTGCTGGTGTTCTACACCAACCTTCCCAAAGCTCAGAGGAATGATCAAACCTGTTCTTCCAGGAGGATGGCTCAGCAGTATTGCAGATGTTTTCACCAGCAGGTGTTGCTTATGCTTCAAACTAAACATGGAGGAAGAAACAAAGATGTCAGGAGGCTAAAGCAGAGCCAGAAGGTCAAGCAGTTGCTTGGCTTCATTTTGTCAAACTACAACCAGTTTGCTGGACTTTCACCTCACTTCGACTTATGAAGAGAATATTTACATGAGGAACAGAACTGGCCCGGGCATCAAGTTCAGGTGGGGCTCTCCCAGCTCTGCAAATGGGGAGTTTGACCCTTCTTGAACTGGAGTTCAGCCACAGTTTGCCAGTGTTCAGAAGAAGCTACATGTGGCATTTCATGCCACAGACAACTCATTTCTAGGTAAAACATGTATTTCCATGTATTTGGGTTGGACATGATGGCTCTCAGTAGCTCACACTTCAGCTTTTGCAGTGTAATGACCGTCTTGTGTCTAGTGAAGGGTCATTTCTAGGGTTTTCTAAATTTTCCTCTCCAGTAGCCAACAGCATCCAGTACAGGAAAAGAGAGGTTGAAGGAGAACAACAGGAGACCTACATGTTAAAAGCTACACCAGCAAGTGCTCTCTAACTGTTCTACACATCAAAGAGCAACAGAGAATTGTTTTATCTCTGGTCTCCAGTTGCTCTTCAATAAATTCTACTCAAGTTAATAATTTAATTGAGGAAACCCAAAGTGTTTTAGCCATTCTTCGTCAGTGATTTATGCAGTTTGGTATTGCTGCTTCCTGTAATAAAGTGCAGCCAAACAGTCCGATTTCAGGTGTGCTCCGGTGCTTCCATTGTCAACTTTTTATGAGGTTGGATTAATCTCCTAAGTGATTTTTAATTCACCCAGTAATTACATTTTTTTGCTCGAGTGTTTACAAATAACTGCTTGTAACAATTTGGGTTTGAAACCAGAAACATTTTAATGGCACAAATTGAAGAAAAAACCCCAAACCCAACCCCTAAACAACCAAACTTGTTCAGTGGGATAAAGAAATGATCTACTTTTAACATAATAATTTGCACATTACATTTGTAATAAAGAGTTTGGGATTGTTTTTTAATACGTGCTGATAACCTAATTGCCTGGAAACCAACCTCTTCATTTTATTGAGACAGAGGAACAATTACATCAGTAAGTTTATTTATTCCTAGTAAAGACCCCAAAAAATCACGTCAGTTTTAAAACAAGGCACTGATTATGTGAAGGGATGGGTGCTTTTAAGAGGAAAATAAAAACATAACAGAGGCATTTGCAGAAACCTACGGAGTCTCTGACACCCATCCCTACAGAAATAGCTATAGAAACTACACATATTTTAAATCAAAATTATTCACCTGGGTTATTTTGTAGAGCACAAAAGCCAGTCCAGCGCAGCCCATCTGACTCCAAGCCTCCCCATCTGTGTGATCAGAGGTTTCTGTGGTATGTGAGCATTGTCCTTTCACAAGCAGCAGCAACAGCAGCAGCAGCAGTCACAGTCCACTGGGACTTGATGGAGTTTCTGTTCCTTTTCCAGGATGAAGAAAAGACCTAACGTAGGCTGCTGCCTGATGCGATGCTGGACCCCACAGTGCTGATACCACAGGGGTTCTGCAAATGCCTTTCACAAATAAGGAGCTTCAAGTGACCAAATCTGTTGATGATGCTGGGACTTCTCACATGGACAAGACTGTTGTAGGGTTATGACCCGGGGTGGGCTCAGGAAAGCTCATGCCTGGCAGAGGTCAGTGTTTCAACACACCTCGTGAGAGCTACACGCACCAGCCTTCAACAATTTGCTCACAGGAACACGCTCTGCAGAGCAGATTGAGGGAAGATTAATGACCTGGAAAGGCAATTTGGGGACGTTTTCCCACCTACAACATAATGTTGAAAGAAATCTGCAAACTGTTGGATTAAGTGAAGGTCATATCATTAGGGAAGTGGAGAGAGACAAAGTTCAAGTTGATGGGTGAGTCATACTGACGAGAACAAGACATTTAAGCTGGCAAAGCAGAGGCAAAGCAGAGGCAAAGCTGTACATGGAACTGAAAGAAAAAGCTTCTATATTTTTATCAAAAACCAAACCAATTATCGTGGTAGCCCCTTGTCCTCTGGATTGTATAAGATAGAAGGGAGGCAAGAAGGGATGTGGTGGCAGGCAAGAGGAGTCTAGACAAGGTCTTTTACTGTCTAGAAAGAGAAAAGGTCATCTCTTCCTGCTATAGATGAAGTAGCAGCAGGATTTGAGAGAGAGCAGTGAACAGAGGCAGGAACAGAGAGAGAAAGGAAGGCGTCAGCAGTGCCTGACTTGCCATGAAGAGTTGTACTAGTACCATGGTGCTGTCACTGGTGAGGTAAGTGTGAGGGACTCAGGATGGCGAAATCTGGCTCTGTGAAATTTCAGTTGCCAGCAACCAATCCAAGAAAAGGCGAGTAAGGTCTCTAGAAATGTGGTTTTGGATGGGAGGATAAGAGCAGTACAAGAGCACAGAAGGAGATTGATTTCTTTCCTACATCACAGTGATATTTAGATGACATTTCAGGTCTAACTGGTAGGGATGAAGCAAATAGCAAAATGCAAACCGTTACTTTCAAGAAAATGTAATGCTAAAAATAAAAGTTGCTGGAAATAGGGAGCGATAAGATGAAAAAGCACAGCTGCAGGCAGTCCCATGGACAAGGTGCCATTTGATAGTCAAAACACTGTCACAGGGGGAGTGGGTGTTCACTGGGGGTTTTTTTATTTAAACAAAAAGAAGGAGAGTTCCCTGTGTGTCACAGAGGCCTTTGAGAACTGGAGTTGTGTGTGCATTTCAGGACAGGGTGAATTGGCCAGTGAGGTCTTGCAGAAGCAGTTACCCAAGGCAGCCAAAGGACAGTGTTTATCTGTAGTTGGAGGTAAGGAGCAACCTGATGGTTTCTGAGAGACATGACAGTAAATTCTCATTTAAATATCCTGCAGAACCAAAGCAAATGAGCTCTTTGGAAAAAAACAGAGACGCAAATGACAACTGAAAGTCTTTGGGAATGAAAGGGGAGCATGAATCAGGCAAAATGGCAAATGCTTTTTCATTGTAAATAATTCTTGTGCTCAAACAAGAATCGTGATGTTGGCCAGATACCCTGTGTTATGGATAAACACACCTGAGTTTCTAAAGGCTTTAATAATCTAACATGAAGCTCCTACTAGCCCTCCAGGCAGAGGATGGGCCTGTTGGGTCATGGTTTCATACCATCAAAGAGAGAGATTTCATCTTTCATATGTTGTTGTGCTCGCTTGGTAAGAATTCAGCTTATTAAAAGGTGCTAAATAAGATACAGGATAAAAATACTATGAGGGGGGGGAAAAAGAGAAGATTTCAAGCTAAAAGGCAAAGCAAATATGGAAATAACATTTGGCAAACACATTCTGAGAACAAAACTCCACGTTTATTTATTGGAATAGCTTCTAGGGTAAGTCTGGCTAGGTAATGTAGCTGGATGTGCTCTGACCCTAGAAGCAGCCAGTCAGGCAACACCCAGTGCAGCACATGTGGAATGTGCAGCTCTTGGCACGGCAGCTCAGATATTCAAATTGGCCCATAAATCTGAGCACTGGGGTTTTTTCAGTGTCTTATTTTATCTGGATTAAGGTCCTCTTTTCCTTTGGCATTCAGAGGTGTTTATGGATGTAAAAACAACCATTGCAAGACAGTGCCCTGAAGTATATGTGGGCTCCTCCTGATAAGTGGACAAGGTTTACTCTGCAGCTTAAAATTAACACTCTTGGTAATTCTAAAAATCATTTTGCATTGGCAGGAAAAGAGACAGTAAAGTTTCTGTTGTGAGTGCTAAGAAATCTCTCTGAGTTTTTAAGTTCTATTACAAAACAGGGCAATAAAAGCTATGGTTAATGGTCTGTGATCACTGACCGCGTTAGAGCCTGAGCTGTAGGATCTCTCTGTCTCTGTTTTTTGTCATCATACAACTCTTCCCCTCACTATATTCTTTCTTACTTCTCTAGAGTATTTGTTCCTCTTGTAGCAAACCGTGCAATTTCCAGGCTGCGGGTTCAAGTTAATCTAACGGACTCCACAACCCTTCTGTAAAGTGAGGCACCATAGAGAAAGTTTAAAAAAACTTAAATAATTTTAAATTACCATTATAATCTGAAGAAGGAGTTGATAACTCCCAGTCACAGGTTATTTTGCTTTTTTGTTTTATACTCATGACTTGGAATTATAGTGAGGGCCTGATCCTGCAGTGAGACGTGAATAGAAGCTCTGAGAGAGTTGACTTTAACTCATCCTGCAGCTGTTCGGATTCTTTGACTGAACTCTGCTGTAGACACTTCCACAGAGCTGGAAGGGTGAAAACTCGGATTTTTCAGCAGGCAGAAGAACAATGTCTTTAAAGGCGAAGGCTAGACTGGATATTAGGAACTTATTCCTCACAGGAAGAGTGATCAGACACGGCCCAGGGCAGTGGTGGAGTCCCAGTCCCTGGAGTTGTTGAAGGACAGACTGCCTGTGGCCCTTAGTGCCCTGGTCTGGGCAATGTGGTGATGTTAGGTCATGGGCCGAGCTGGATGATCTTGGAGTTCTTTTCCAGCCTCGATGATTGTTTGATTCTGTCATTCCATGTCTGTCCTATCAGAGCCTCAACGAGAGCATTTCTGTCTGGATATACAGGAACACCTCCACAAGCTGAGAAGTCATGAGAAGCTCTGAACAGCAGCTCTAGAACCTCAGTCCCTCAGCAGCTTCTTTGTAAGTAAAGGATCATTTGTAATATTCCATTCTACACACAGCCATGGATCCTATTTGAGTCGTCACATACAATTACTGCATTAGAATCACCAACATTTCCTCCAGATATCAGCACTTGTGATCATTTCTGTATTATTCAGTTTATGCCTGTTCTTGCTACTGTCTTTGCTTCCTCCCACCCCATTCCAAACTGGGAGCCTGAACAGCCAGTCAGGACCCACAGGAGGCTCACTGGTAATAATGAGTTTGAAGAAGAAGCGTTCTGCTTTACATTCTGTTCCTACTCTGACCTCATTAAGGTCCTTTTGTTCTGGAAGGGTAGGATCAACACTTCCCTCTGGCCGCAAAGCTGTCAGGTTTACTTACAGCTCTGTTTTAAGATCAGAATCAAATAAATCAAAGCAAACAGTAAGCAGTAGATAAACTCTGTCTTTAAAACATCTCTAAATTGCATTTTTACAGGAAATAAAACATACAGAAGGTGAAGCTTGCTCTGTGAGAGATCCAACCATTAAAATAATTTACTGGATTTCTTTGATGTTCATTTTCTTCAGCCGTGAGCATCCAGTGATCCATCAGCTGCAGACAAACATTGTGCTGAAAGCTTTTGCTGAAATTAGGAGGAGGAATAAAAGAATTAGCCAAGTAAGACTCCCATAGATGCCCTGTGTTGACATCCCTGTTCCCAAGCGCTATTAAAGGAAACATCTCATTTGTCCTAGAAGTTAAGGTTTCACGAGCCCTAATTTAAAGAGGAATTGGAGAACAAATCCCGTTTTACTATCAAAAACTAAAATACTAGCCTTACAAGAAATTCTATTTATACATAATAAACTATTTCAACTGCTTTTAACTTACTCAGCTGCTTTCTCGGTCACTCAAGGGCATCACCGTGGCTTGTAATATTTGTTTAAAGGGAACCCACCTCTCAGAGCTGAGCGGTATCTGTTCATCCCTCTGCTTTTCTGCTGCCCAGTCACTATGGCTCTGGGGAGGTTCTCTGACACTCATTTCAGGAAGAACATGAAGTGTCCTGCTCACAACAGGAATATCCTTTCCATTCCCATCTACAGCCTTCTTCTGGTCCACTGCCCCACCGTCCACCTGCCCAAGAGAAAACACATTTTTTGATCCTACTGTCATCTCACCAAGGATGCCCTTCAGCTTTCCAGCTCATGGACCCAACCTGGGCAAAGAGCAATTCTGCTGATTTGAACAGACCATTCTATTCATCTCAGGAAACAAGAGGTGTTTGTACTTGCTGATTATTTCACATTCATCAGGGCTTTACAATACAAATTTCTTCTGAAGCATGGGGTTTTCAGTTGGACATGTGGTGACTGCTGCTGACAGAGATTGTTTTAGATGATTGACAAAGCTCCAAATCACAGCACACGGCAGTGTCCAAATCCTGAGTTAATACAGGATCTGACAAAACACAGTTGGTGTTCAAATCCGTATTTGGAAGAAATATTTTGGTGCTAAACTGAAACTAAGATCACAGTTGTACAGTTTAATTCAAATGAATTTCTTAACTGCAACAATTCTACTGAATCTCTTCGGTCTCTTAATATTAAACTAGTGTGATGGACTGTGTGAAGGCCCTGAACTCATTGCTTTGTGGCTGTCTATTACCATCGCTGATCAGAATATTGAAAACTTGGATCAAAATCAAAACTGAAGAGAGGAACTGGGAGAAGGAGAGCTGGAGATGGTTACTCTTGTTATCCTTAGCTCACTCTGTGGGTTCAGGAAAGGCAGTTGGCTTCCGGATGACTGTCTGTGATATAGGTCGCATATTTGAGGTAATACTCAGAAATTTTAAGTGAAGGATTACATTATTATAATAAATAGTTACTCTATAACATTAATCCTGAAGTAGTGATACCATCTATGAGCCAAAACCCATTTTATACTTTGGAACCAGGAGCCAGCTTCCACCGTTCACCTGAGCTCATGTGTGCAGTGTCCCATGTGCTCCAGGCACAGGCTAGTATCCAAGGGCAGACCTCTGGCCAAGATGTCCCACCTCACTGAAAGAGAACCTGCACTGAATAAAACACATGTATGATCACTGCAGAGTGTCGTGTTCTTTCTCAGCCAAGCGCAGCAGCCCAAGTGAAAACTCCCGCAAACCTGGTGTTTGCTCAACACCATCCCGTGAGGTGCTGCGGTGCACAGTGGTCAGCAGCTGGGCAGTGCAGAACTAACTCCTGCTCACGTCTCTTCTAATTCCTCCTACTCTGCGAAGATCTGCCCAGTGGACACACAGTTGCAGCAGGTGGCAACAGGCCAAAAGTGCTTCCCTTGCACTGACCTCAGTAGGCGAAGTGGAACTGGACTCCCTTCCTGTGAAAATTCAGTACTACCCGGCTACCGCCTTTTGTCCTGAGAGGACTGGTTGACAGCTGAACAGGAGCCAGCAGGGTTTCCAGGTGGCCCAGAAGGCAAATAGCATCCTTGCTTGTATCAACAATAGTATGGCCAGCACGACTAAGGACATCATTCTCCCCCTGTACTGGGCACTGGGGAGGCCTCCCTTTGAGTACTGGGGGAGTTCAGGGCCCCTCACTTCAAAAAAGAGACTGGGGGGCAGCAGCAGGTGCAGAGGAGCAACGAGGCTGGGGAAGGGACTGGAGGGAAAGGCTGTGAGCAGAGGCTGAGGGAGCTGAAAGCTGTTTAGGCTGAAGAAGAGGAGACTCAGGAGGGATATTCTACCTCTCTCCAAGTACCTGAAGGGACAGGTGGGGGTCAGGCTCTTCTTCCAGGCAACTAGCACCAGGACGAGAGGGCACAGCCTGAAGCTGCGAGGGGAGGGTTAGGTTGGATGTTAGGAAGCTTTTCCTCATGGAAAGGGTGATTAGACCCCGGAATGGACTGCCCAGGGCAGTGGTGGAGTCCCCATCCCATCCCTGGAAGTGTTGAAGGACAGACTGGCTGTGGTGTGGCTGATGTGGTCCTGGGCTGGGCTGGATGAGCTTAGAGGGCTTTTCCAGCCTCAGTCATTGTGTGATTCTGTCATTCTGTGAACAGCACCTTGGCGTGGTTATTTCTGCAGATGCTTAAGGAATCTCTGTTGTCTCCTCCATTGAGAAAGTGTCTTCACAGTTAATTAGAAGATAATAGCAGTCAACTTCTGCTAATTATTTGTATTTTTGCTTAACACTTATAAATCTACTTGTTCAGGTATTATTACAAGCTAATATTTGTCTTGTAACATGCATTAGTCATTACAATTAGACAGTAGAAATAGATTAGTCATGCGCAAACAATCTCATCAGTGAAGTGTCTATACCCCCTTTGGGGATGGGAAGGAAGGCAATCAGAGCCCTCTATGACTACCAGGGGAAACCCGACCTGTCTCTTCTCTTCACGTCATCATTCCAGGATTTCTTTTGGGGCAAACTAACTGTATGGGGCTTCCTGCAAAGTCCAGGAGCACTGCTGGAAGCTGTGCAATTTAATGAAAAACTTCAGGGGGTTCTTTCTCTTAAGACTGTGAGAGGCTGCACTGCTCGAGTCACAGAATCACAAAGAATCTCAGAATCTTTTTGGTTGGAAGATACCCTTAAGATAATGTAGCCCAACAATTAACCTGGAACTGTCAGGTCACTACTAATTCATGTGTCTAAGCACCACTTGTCTTTTAAATGCTTCCAGGAATGGTGACTCCACCACTGCCCTGGGCATCCTGTACCAACATCCAGTGACACTTTCAGTGAAGAAATTCTACTTAATACTCAACCTAAACCTCCCATGGTGCAACTTGCAGCCATTTCCTCTAGTCCAATGAACCAAAAAATTCTGAAGCATGAATGACAGATGTATGAGTAGCTTATTCTATATGGAAACTTACATGAAGTAGGGATGAACAACATGAAAAAGAAACCTCTGTACAACAAAACTTACTTCTGAAATACAACATTCCATCATGAAGTCAGTGTCACCCTTCTGCTCCAGCCAGCTTTGCTGTTGATCCTCCTGCTGTGCTTGTGGCTGCAAGACCCTCCCTGTCACACTTGTGAAGTCAGACGGTTTGGCTGAGCATTGAACAAGGACAATTATCCACATACTGAGGGCTTCTATCAGAAAGGAAGACTGAAGATTATGAAACTGGACTGAATATTGGGATGTCACCACAGTCTGTGTGGATGTGTCACCAGCAGCAGATCCAGCGGCTCCCTGCAAGACTCACGCTCACAGCAGACCTGAGATCAAAAACTTCCGATGGGCTTTCCAAGAACAAGGTTATGGAATGGGCTGATTAAAAATGTTGCTTAGATGAACTGCAAAAGCAGAGGGTCTGCAGAAGTCTGTTATGAGGCAGCCTACCTCTTTTTATTCCACTTCCCAGGGGCTTTTCTTTGTCACTTCTACTCCGAGTTTCTTTCCGTTTCTTTCTAATTTGAGGAGCCACTCACAAAATCTCTCTCTTGTGTGGACAGAATTTCCTAAAAAGTCTTTTTTAAAATAAGCCAACCCGAGAGACCATTTGACAATAAAAACCTTAAGGCATTTCCATGAGTCAGTGCTCAGCTCCTGCAGGTCCCAGCCCACTCCATTCCCACCCATCCACCTTCTCTCTCTTTGCTGTCCTGCCCTGGATCTGATACTTGCAATGAAAAATCAAACAACTCACAGGTCTTCTTGCAGGAAGCCTTGGAAGCCTTTTCTCCAGCTACAGGAGTTGTCAAGCTGGGAAGAAGGACTGTGTGTTGCTGTGTTTAGCACCAGCCCAGAAATAGGTCACATATTGTTTCTGAAAGAAATGGATCACCAGGCCCCCACAACTCATCTCGGTCTCCCTCCCTCCACCCCCGTACGCAGCGCCTGAAGCATTCCAAGATCCCTGCCAAATTCCCTCACAAATACTTTAGTTCTTTACGTGCATGTCTCCTTCCATCTGTTCCACATGCTCTTTATGCCATTTGCATTCACTGGCAGAGTCTGTGAGATGACACCACACGTTACCCATGTGCCGCCTTCTGCAGCGGCTGAGGTACTGCGTATGGAGGAGTGGCTCGAGGACTGCAGTTCCTCCTGGGTTAACCCTGCTGCAGGGCAAATGGCACAGGAGTGTCCCCAGCAGATTTTCCCATGAGCAAGGCTGTGGCTGGGAAACATGACATTACACCTGTAGGTTCAGGTATCCTTTGCAGGATTGGGGATGGGACCATGTGTAAACGGGATGCTGGGCCCAAACACACAGCAAAGAAAAGGCAAATGAGACTCGAGGGAGGAATCAATGATGGGAAGCCTTCACTGCAGGAGTGCACCGCAGAAATGGGACCAGGAGCTGTGATCTTGGGATTTGCCTCTGGGAAACACAGGGCTGGGTTTGGGGTTTTGCTGTACGGTCAGTCCGGCCCACAACCAGCCCTGAGTCTGCCCCAGAACACAGAGAGGGGCCACTGCAAACAATCGTTGGACTCAGATTAAAGAGTTGCTGTTTAAGGATAAGAATCGGGGGGAAAAAACCTGCCTGAGTTTTCAGTACAGAGACTTTTGTACAACCACACCACAGCGCAGCTGCAGGTGGCCGCAGGCCTTCACCTCTTTGAACAAATTACACCAAAGCCTCAAGCCACAGCATTTCCATGGTGTGCTAAGTGCAGGACACAAAACCTTGGCTTCCACCTCCATAAGAGAAGCCCAGAAAGAAGGAACATCAGCTTAGAGGACACCTATGAGTCCAACAGAGATTCAGCTAAGAAACATCCCAAAAGCTGGAACTTGGGCAGGACCAGCCCTGCAGCACAGAGTGTCCAACCCCAGCGCCAAAGCACTTGTGAACCTCTTCTGAGGAGCAGTGATGGCAGCAAGGCAGAGCTGGCCACTCAGGTCAGAAGCATCCAGTTCTCAGCGCATCCTGCAGTGTAAGGACTTTCCTCTGTTATGAAGGTGTTGTGCAAATACACACTGTGTTCCATCAGAGGTCAGTCAGCAGTTATAACCTGGTCTGTTCCCAAAGCCAGCCAACCCCGCCTTGCTCACCTGGCAAGAGATTTCTCAATCTTTGCCTTGCGATTTTTACACATTTCTTTCCCCATCTCATTTTTCCTGTTTAGCTTGTGTGCTCTACCCAATACCCTGTTATCTTCCACCCCATCTCTCTCCCTTTCTTCCCTGCCTGTTATTACTGCAGTGTCTTTAATGTTTCCCTCTGCCTTTAGTTGCCAAGCTGTAGTTTTCAGCTGCTGGGAAAGTGTTTGACTGGTAGGGCTCATTGTTCCTCCTTCAAAGGAGCCATCAGCTGAGATAACCTGTGTGTGCTCAAGCAAAGGGAAGGGATGTCTGCCATCCCCCGCTCACTCTCACATTTGAAGCTTTGCAAGCTATTGCTTAGCTCATGAGAAACCAGACAGATAAGCAACTGCCACTTTCTTCACCGGGAAGGGAACTGGAGATGGCACCTACCATCAGCAGGGCAATTCAGCCAGAGCTTTTCATGATGAGGGGAAAAGAGAGTGATGTTCTCCATTACCCAAACACTCTGTCTTTTAAACGTGGGCCAAGTCTACCCAGAATAATGTCTGGTTCCTGACCACTTCATACCTTCCTGTCAAAGAGCAAAGAAGGATCAGAGCTTGAGGTGATGGCATGAATTTAACACCTTTGTTAGTTGGCTTAGTCTAAACCCAAGAGCCATCAGAGCTGTTAACCTGACAGGAAAAGAACTTAAGAGACAGATCTACAAAAGACATCCACTGCTACATCATCCTGTCCACAACCTCTGCTCACACCAGGACTCACAGAACTGGATCCCTGGCAGAGAACATTCTCCTCAAGTTCAGATGCCTAAGGTCATCCTTTTAGAGAAAGTTAAGATGCAGGATAATGTCCTCTTTGAATTCAATAGGAAGGAAGTGGGACACATCTGCCTAAGGAGGTGCAAATCCACGGAAATGACCTAACGACTACCAAATTACAGGCTGTTCTAGGTGCAGTGTTCTCCACCCGTGCTTTGATGATGGCTCAGTGTGACACAGTGGAAGCTACAACGGGCAAAAGAGAAGTATTAAACCCAGTGACCAAGGCACAGACTGGCTTTGCCTTGTTTTACCACATCACCTAATGACACCCTGTCAGGCTCTCTGCAAAAGAGCCTGACTCACAGAACTTCAGGGAGTTCACTCATTCCATGAATTTCACCTACCTACAAATTAGCAATTTGGTTATTTCACCTACCTCTTGTCTTCCTGAGGTGCCTGTTGTCTTTGCTAACCACTGCCTCACTTTTACCTCTGAGCGTTGCTTCCAGAGCTCACAGAGCTACCACAGGGGTGGAGAGAAAGTCCATTTAGTCTACCTTTGAGGGGAAGAAAAGCAGGGGGATGAGATACAGGCAATGATCAAAGTCAGTAAAACCATTCAGGTCCTACAAGCTCCAATTCTTCAAATTGAAGCTACTCTTCACTCAGGAGATTAATTCCTTTTACATTTTCCATTCTTTCCAGGCAGGTTTGAAATTTTCATTTCTTCAAATCATGAAGCAGAAGAGAAGCTCAGGATATGCGGGATCTGGGTCATTTGTACTGTTTCACTGACCTTATGCTCATGACTTAGTACCTATGAGCATGACAAAGCCATGTGTTGTGCCCTGTCTCTATTGTAAATGTGATTACATGGAAACCAGCCTGTGCTTTTTTTAATCACAGAATCACCAAATGATTGAGGCTGGAAAAGCCCTCTGAGCTCATCCAGTCCAGCCCAGGACCTAACATCATCACAGCAGCCACACCAGGGCACTAAGGGACACAGATAGGCTGTTCTTCAACACCTCCAGGAATGGGGACTCCACCATTGCCCTGGTCAGTCCATTCCTGGCTCTGATCAACCATTCTGTGAGGAAGGGCTTCCTGGTTTCCAACCTAACCCTCCTCTGGCAGCTTCAGGCCCTGCCCTCTCGTCCTGGTGCTGGTTGCCTGGGAGAAGAGCCTGACCCCCACCTGACTACAAGGTCCCTTCAGGTACTTGGAGAGAGGTAGAAGGTCCCCCCTGAGTCTCCTCTTCTCCAGGATAAACACCCTCAGCTCCCTCAGCCTCTTCTCATCAGCCTCTCCCTCCAGTCCCTTCCCCAGCCTTGTTGCTCCTCTGGACTTGCTGCTGCCCATCAGTCTTTTTTTTGAAGTGAGGTGCCCCAAACTGCTCCCAGTACTCAAGGGGAGGCCTCCCAAGCACCCAGTACAGGGGGAGAATGATGTCCCTAGTCCTGCTGGCCACACTATTGCTGATCCAAGCCAGGATGCCATTTGCCTTCTGGGCCACCTGGAAACCCTGCTGGCTCCTGTTCAGCTGGTTGTGAAGCAGTACTGCCAGGTTCTTTTCTGCCAGGCCTCTCTCCAGGCACTCATCCCCTAGTCTCTAGCTGAAGGGGGTTATTGTGGCCAAAGTGTAGGACCCTACCCTTGGCCCTGTTAAAGGAGAAGGAACTTCTTCACAGTGAGGGTGACAGAGCACTGTAACAGGCTGCCCAGGAAGGTTGTGGAGTCTCCTTCAATGGAGTGGTTTAAATCCCATCTGGATGTGTTCCTATGTGACTTGGTCTAGGTGATCCTGCTGTGTCAGGGGGATTAGACTAGATGATCGTTGGAGGTCCCTTCCAATCCCTAATGATTCTATGGTCCTATGAAATATCATCACGTTGGCCTCTGCCCATTGAGCCAGCCTGTAGAGATCTCTCTGCAGCAGATTGACAGTCCCCCTCAACTTGGTGTCATCTGCAAAGTTACTAAGGACAGACTGAATCCTCGCATCCAGGTCATCAACAAAGATGCTGAATAAGTCTGAGCCCAGTACTGATCCCTGGGAGACACTACTGGTCACTTGACACCAACCGGATGCAGCACAATTCACAACCACTCCTGTGCCCAGTGAATGTTCAAAGATTTTTTTTCAAGGAGAGGGAAAAAAGATCTTAATTTAAGACCTTCTCCTAATCGTTGTTATAACAAAATAATTGTGGAATAAAATCACTGCCCAACCAGCTTCACTGGTGGGTTTCTTGTACAAGTGAAATGCCATGAGCAATGACAATGCAAGAGTTGTTTCTTCATTAGTTCAAGGTAAAAATGAGCACCTCCAGCATTTTAGGTATAAAAAAGCCTTCTAGGAACCGGTGATGTGCACAATGTGTAGGAGAAACAAGAGCAGTGAGTGAGGATGGGAAGAAAAGCTGCAGCATGGGGAAAACACAGTGCGTGTTCACATCAAGCACCAGTCACACAGAGAACTGCACAAAATAATTCCTAGTAGTCCCAGTGGGACTTGGGCCAAGAGGGTGAAAGGAAGGCAACACACCTCGGTTGTGATTCAAGAAGCCCTGGAATCCTTCCTGAGCCGCTGGGTCGGTATTTCTGACCTGACACCCTGCTTTGACTCAGAATAGGAAGCTGTATCCTAACTGTGGGTTTCTTTTTATAGAGCAAATTTTATTGCCAGCTTCCTCTGGAGCACAAGCTTATTCCTCACACCCTTTAAGCAACACTTCCATCACAAGACCTGATGCAAGAGAACATGATCTCCATTCCCCAAATGTAACCTAGAGCCCTTATCCAAACCAGAGCTGCTCTCTGACCCATTGCAGTGAACGCAGCACACACGGATGGCTTTAAAGCAGCTGGTTCATCCGTCTCCTCCTCCTCTTCCTGCTTTAGATTTGGCCAGCATGAAAGGACAGCGATGTGGTCCAAGAAACGCTTGTGCGGACGTGAGGCTAAATTGGACACTTCTTGTGTAACGCAGTAGCGGGCAGGGGATGGGGAAAACACAGTGGAGACACCCGTGGCAAGAAGCTTCACTGCGTCTGTGGGCTGAGCTGCAGTGTCACACTCTGCTTCTTTGGGGGCACCAGCAGCTGTGCAAACCCCACAATGCATGGGCTGAGAATTGTTCTAGCTTTGGTGTTGAAAAAAAGGGAAAGCTTTAAAATCATTTTTCTATTTTCCTTAATCCCACCCAGTGTGATCAGGTGAAAATC
This sequence comes from Rhinopomastus cyanomelas, assembly GCA_013400115.1. Taxonomy (NCBI): domain Eukaryota; kingdom Metazoa; phylum Chordata; class Aves; order Bucerotiformes; family Rhinopomastidae; genus Rhinopomastus; species Rhinopomastus cyanomelas. Next base: position 1,365,232 of record VXBP01007531.1, read on the forward strand.
TCTTGCTCTGCGCCATTTATTCCCAGATAAAATGGTCAATTTTGCTTCTGTTCTTTTTTTTTTCTAGGATCATTAGGTGCTTGGGTCCCATTTTAACAAAATTTCACCCTGAATCTTCAATTCTTTTCCACATCTGGCATGGAAAGCATCTGAAGTAGATGACCATCTTCTCCCCTCTCCTTCTGCCCAAATGCATTTTTAACAAGGAAAACAAAATAGATTTGAACATGGCTGAATAAATACCTCTTCTAGAAATTCTCACCCAAAGACATTGGCACTGGCATGTGCGCTTTTTATTTGCTCTTTCACACTTGCTCTGGCAGGGCCCACCTACAGAAATGGATTTGTGAGACCCTTCACAGACAAACAAACCCAATCAGCAAAAAATCCAACCACACCTAGGTGAGATTTGGGGGTTTCTTCCAATTAATATTCACTGCTGCTATCTCGTTAGATTTATTCATTCTAATTAGCAGCGACTCACAGAGAAAATCCCGCTTGTGTTGCCTCGAGGCACACAGAAACAGCAACTGGTACTGGCTTTAACACCTTCATCCTACACTGGGGCAAGGAACATTCCCCTGGACCCAAACCTGAAGGATTCCCATCACTTTACCCCAAGGGGCTCTGTGACAGATATTGGAGGGATGTCGGCAGTGAGATCCACCAGCCAGCCACTGCAGTGGAGCTGCTAAGGGAGGGACACGCAGACTTTTAGGGCAGCACTGCAGGGACATTAATTTGTCCTGCCCACTAGTGCCAGCCCTGCACATGACACCGACCATAGTGGTTTGGTCTCAAGGGTGAATATTCACTGGTACATTTGCGGTTATTGCCTCCCGATCAATTCAGAGACAAGAACCTCACCACAGAGCTGCCAACCCTCATCGAGCAGCTCCAGCAGACCACAGCCTGCTCCCAGTTCCCCAAGATCACTCTCTGATTATGTAAGAACCATCTTAAAGTGGCCACTACCAGCACAACTCCAGTTGTCACCCAGCCTGTGGCGCTGGGCCCTCATAGCAGAGGACTGCTCTTGCCTGTGGCTCATGGTGTGGTGCATGAGCAGAGCCCACGCACGGAGCTCCCACAGACCTCGGTGGAAGGGTTGGGCATGAGATGAATGCAGAGCGGCAGCTGAAATCTGCTCTGTGACGAAGGCATCTGCATTGCAGATTGGAGAGGGAAATTTTGCCCTAAGTGCCAAATCTCATTTCTTAAGAGCAAAACTATTTTTGTTTGATACCAGTGCAGAAAATGATCGTTTGGGTAATGGAGAACCGAGGAGTCTAAATGTTTTTTTAAAAAAAATAAATCAACCTGCAGGCATTTTGCAAAGTATTTTAAAAACAATTGTTTTCTGTCAATTTTTAAGATGTGGTTGATCCCACACAGGTTTGTAGGATCTCCAGGAACAACACAGGGCACATAAATATATTTAAGTACTAATTTTCAAAATAATTTGGAAAACATAAGCTTTTTCACATGGACAACTCTTCACTGTTGCTGTGGGCGCACAGAGGTTTTAGTTTAGTCCTATCAGGACAGCGACGTTCCGGGCCAGTTTAGAACAAGAGGCAAAGAATGTCAAGAGAAACTGAGAACTTGAAATGATCTGCAAGAGTTTAGATGAGGCTGAGCATGTTCTCCCTCACTTGACACTCAGGATGTGCTTCAGATTTAACAAATCTGGTCAGGACTGTCACTGGGGCCGTGGGATATTTAATTCCATCTTTACTTAAAATAAAAACAAAGCACTTCCTTTTCCTTTTATTTCTCTGGACAAGGCTTTTTCCTCCTCTCCCCTGCTGTCCCCCTCAGCGATAAACCTACTGTGCAATTCTCTGCCATTTCAAAGCTGACTGCAAGTGCAGGTGTCACAAACACTTGGGAGGAGGAGGGTGCATTCCTGATCCACCCCATGGGCTCAAAAATAGCTGCTCATTGCTTAGGCAGTGAATGTAGCAGAAGCTTTGTGTTGCACGTCAGCTGGAAATGGTTCCCTCCGTACAGGTATGCTCTGTAGCACTGGCTTAGAATGAGGAGAGCAGTGATGGAGCAGTACAACAGATGTTTTGGCAGGGCCAGTGACTGCAGGACCCAAACAGGACCTGCTCTGGAGGCTAAACCACGTTTAAAAGCTGAATAGAGCGAGTCCAGAAAAGAAGCTTTAGCATCATCTGTGATACCTGGTGACGTCTGGAGAGATGAATGAGGGACAAGCTGGATTTGTGTCCACAAGACACAAGGCAGTCCCGCTACTTTTTCTTCATCCATTTGAATATGGTGGTGCCTTTACCTGCACCAATGGGAAAAGATTTTGACCAATTTGAACAATCTTGGATGTGAGGAGCCACCTGTGAACACTGCCTGGCCTCCTCAATGGATCTCAGCAGATTCTTTACACACATCTGTGAAATGTGACCTGCCCTGGGATCTACGAAGCAAACCCAGCAAAGAAGTAAACAGGACCATAGAGCCAAATGATTTTCCTTTGTCTCAGTGACGCTGCTTTTCACCACTGGGCTTCCCGCTCCCAGTTGCTGTGTGTGTCCTGTAAGCAGACATTCCTCACAGCAACCCTGATATTAATCCAGACTGTCTCTGCTGGCTCAGATGAAGCAGATGATGAGTTAATCTGAGATTTGATGTAACTGTAAAAGAAATTTGGCCTTGGCATCAAAAGCATTTTAGGGCAGGGACGCGGTCTTAATTGCTGCCTGCAAACAGCCTGCTCGTTCCCCAGAACACAGGGTTTGAAGGACAGGATCCAGTCAGGGTTTCTCCACGGCTCTTCAGCTTTGCTATGGAGACTGTCCCCATCACGCCGTAAGCTGCCACTTGCCGAGCGAGCGAGTCAGACCCACCAATCACCCAGGCACTGGCTGTACTTTTCTATCCAGAGAGACGATGACCTCACTCTACTTCACAACATGAAAACAAGACCAAAAGCCCAACTCGTCCCGACGTACTTGTTTTGAACCCCACATGTATTTCTGTGCTCCTGCACCAGTGTGCTTAGATCATGTTCTTTTTCCATTGGGTTGCAGCACACTCCACTCTGTCAGCATGAGATAATTTACAGCAGAGGTGATGGATCTCCTGTGCTGAAATAAAGGATCGTCTCCTACCACTTAGCAGAGGGCTGATCCTAATCACATTCATCATCACCACTCGCTTCTGAAATTGGCTGGAATAAGCCAAACAAGTTAAAGAAAACAAAGTGATCTGAACAGGGACATCTGAAAGGGAGAGACGAGCTTTAAAGATTAAGAAACTAACCCTGAACAAACCCCTCTCAGAACAGAGACCAGCAGAACCGTACCAATTGCCATTTAAATTCTCCTTAGACTCATCTCCCTCAAAGATTTAGCCATGAAAAAAAAACTTCAAAGGAGACAAATTGAAATTTATTTACAGTACAGAATCACAGAATTATTTAGGCTGGAAAAGACTTCTGAGATCATCAAGTCTGGCCTGTACTCACAATGAGTTGAGAAATGCTTCCATGGTATTTGGCCCAGCCAATTTCATTTGGCCCAGCAATGAGGGATTCATGTGGCCAAGGAGGTGTGGAAGCCTTTTCTTTTGGTTAATACCAGTTGCTCTTCTGCATGGGCTCACTCTGTGCCTTTCTCACACAGGAATTGACATAGTTCAGAGCCAAGCTCATTGTGGAAGTGTGTCCTAGTGAGTAACAGACAAGTCTGTGAGAGTTGATGCCTGGAACTGAGACCAATATTCTGTGGGAGAAGTGATCTGTGAATGAGAATGGCCCAAACTATGTTGCTGTCATCTGTACGGATAATTGTGAATTCATTTATACCCAGATTTTTAAATGCCACCGTAATACTTTTGCTGTATAAAAGCCCTTCAGTTCTTTACAAGAACCAATGACCTCATGGTGTAGGGAGCACTGTCCTGCCCTCCATGAGCAGAAATTAAGAGCAGAGAGTAACAAAAGTTGCATTAACTGGTTGGATTCAGCTCAGAGAAGAGAGAACACAGAGAGAGAGAGATGTAAATCCTGAGTGTGAAGGATACACTGGGTGAAATATTATTATTTACTGTTTCTCACACTACAATGATCAAGGAGTCAGAGATCAATTAGTTTTAAACCAGACAAAATACAGATCTTTCTTTATAATTGAAAATTGAATTCATTGATGCCAGATGCTGTGGAGGCACTAGGACTGGAAAGGACTGATTCACTGGAAGTTATTAAATGTGTGGGCTTACAAGAGACACAGAATAAGCCACCAGTTGTGAGGAGCCAGGAGGACATAAAAGTAGGACCTCGTTCTAGCCCAAACTCAACTCCAGTTTACCCAGCAAGACAGTTACTGGGTTTATATTATTGACCTGCCATACCTGTGCAGGAGGCAGGTGAGCAGCCCTGGCACTTGCAGTTTTCAAGGAAAGTTTCTACTTTGACTGGGAGTAGAGGGGCCATCACAGACACCAGTCCATGCTCCAAAGGCTCAGAAGGAGGTCTGCGTTCTGAATCAAGTCCAGAGCATGGCTTCGGATTTTGTGCCCTGGCCCTGGGGCAGGAGAAGCTAAAATTTAGACCACAGAAATAATCAATCTGGAATCTCAAGAAAATTTAACCACCTTCCAAAAAAATAATAATCTCTACATCACAGCTCCCAGCCCAAAATTTATCTTACACTCAACCCACATCCAGTCTGATATGTCCTATTCTCCTGAGTGGGACTAAACAATCACAGAGCTGTCCAGAACCATTCCAGTATGTAGAACTTCCACACCTAAAGACTGAGACCCAGCAAGGAAAACCAGAAGAAGCAGTCCTGTGAACATGAGCCCAGCTCATGGTCATGTCCCACTTACAAGAAACACTCGTGCCAGCAGCCTTGCCGAGGGAACATCTTGTGCCCAGCACTCAGGCAAACAAACTCCCTGATTGCATTACCCAGCTCACCATGAACTTTCAACCCCATTGTATACCCTGATTACTGGAACCAGCAGGATTATTTCCACGACCTACTTTCTAATACATTTGCCACTGCAGAGCGATATGGCCCAAATGCCCCGCGATGCTGCAGTTCTCAGGTGGCACCTTAAAACTTGCAATGGTGCCCAGGAACCCTGTACAGGTGGACAAGCACCAAAACAACCAGTACAACCAACAAAACAGCCATTAACCTGCACGTTCTTCTCTTGGAAGATCCCAAGATGTAAACAGCGCTCTCTGTTCCTCAGACTTGCCAGTCCTGAAGTCAGGAAAAAGACAGCAGAGTCAAGCAGAATTGTTCCACTCCCATGTACCCTCCTCCAGTAGCAAATGGATGTTCTTCCCTCGATCACAGACTGGTTTAGGTTGGAAGGGACCTTAGATCTCTCCCAGTCTCAACCCCTGCCATGGGCAGCAACACTTTTCACCAGACCAGGGTGCCCAGAGCCCTATCCAACCTGGCCTTGAACACTTCCAGGGATGGGCCAGCCACAATCTCCCTGGGCAGCCTGTTCCAGGGCCTCAACAGCATCACAGGGAGGGATTTCTGCCTCAGATATCATCTCAATCTCTAAATTTCTGCTCTCAAAACCATCCCCCTTGTCCTATCACCAAAGTTTCTCAGAAAAAGTCCCTCTCCATCTTTCCTGGAGCCCCCTTCAGGTGCTGGAAGCTGCTCTAAGGCCCCCCGCAAAGCCTTCTCTTCTCCAGGCTGAACAGTCCCAACTCCCTCAAGATCCATATCTCACCCAACTGCCAGAACACTGACTACCCCTACAGGAAGGGTTGTGCCATCCCACCCATTTCAAAGAATCTTTCCAATCTCTGTGGATACCCTTTTGTTTATGGAACTCACATTCAATGTGTCCTCACGTTGCCCTGGCCTCTTACGTTCATCCTCTCAGACACTCAAACACTCTCACGCTCTAACAAGTGGAGCCACTCGCTATGCCCTGCCCTCGGCAATGCACAGCTATGAGACCGATACGCTTGCTCCTCGTAGGGCTGAGCTTACCCAGTGAGGTATCCAGTGAGAAAGGCATCGCTTCGCCTGCCTGGACTGCTCCGCTTCTGCTGGCCTCAGCTCTTGAACTGACTTCACAAAGCAGAGTCAATAAAAGATTGTGTTAAAACTCCCTGTGATGGGTTACAAAACCTCTTCTGGTTCAGATGAGGAACAGATACCTTACAACATGACCCGTTGCCACAGCAGCACAGGCTGGAAACCAGAGCTGAGTGTTGCTGGTTCACTGGCAGGTTCCAGGTGACATCTCCTCTGGTTTAGTTTTCTTTCGGATATCAGAACAGTGGAGTTTTCTCTTACAGTTCTAAGTACAGTTCTAATGAGCATCCGAACAGCTTCCACCCAGCAGCTTATCTACAGCACTGCTGCCTGGCAGGACTGTAAAAGTCAGGATGAAGTCTATAGCAGGAGGTCCATTGCCTTGAGCCATTGGCCTCAAAATGCAGAGAAAAGCAAACTAAACACTGAGCACCCAGTGCTGAGGGTTCTCTGCACAGGGACCTCTCCTCACTCACTGCAGTGACCAGTCACATAGATTTCATGTTGGTTCCCCAAATATTTCTCCAGTCTCATCCCTGGATCTCCCATCAGACTTCCAACCCCCTTTACAGTCCCTCTGAACCTGGCTGAAATCTCTGTCACCATCTTTTAGTCCAGGCTCTTCTCCCTGCATTTCCTTCTGCCACATTTCCCTCAGGTGACACCACTGACCTACAGTCCTGGTGATTCCTCTCCTCCACTGCCACAACCACCCTCCATCTTCTCAGAATCAAATAACATTGCTCTTCACAGGAGCGTAAATCATCCAGAATCTTCACAAATGGCAAATGCCTCATGGAGATGCCCAAGGAACAATCAGATGTACATCTGGGATAGCACTGTACAAGAGGAAGATGCTCAGGTTTGTCCATGGGCAGGAGCTTTTTGTCCCTTCGTGTTTTAAGTTGAATAACTGCTCTACAGAGTCATGTAAAACTTTAAACATTTCTATGGGGTATTCCTTGGGTAAAGCAGAGACAAACCATTCAACAAGGCAAACATCTCGAGGTGATGATAAGAGAAAAGATAGCTTTCAAGGGAAATTCATTCCCCAGTTTACATAGACTTTCTGTACCACTGAAGGACAAGGACAAGACATCCCTCCTACCTCGTGAAAGTACAGCACTACCCTTCCAGCCCTGCACTCAAGGCCAGAGGGAAAGGTGTCCTGCTCAACCCCACAGCCCAGTGCCCCTTGTGAGGCTCCACAAGAGCACCAGCAACCTATGGGGGACCAGATGAGCTGCTTTAGCTCATTTACAATCTCCAGAACATGGAACTACCCTCAGCAGCATGAAGCAATGCCATAACCAGTTCTGAGCCCTTCTACAGCGAAAGGAAGTGGCAGGAGCTGTTTGTTCTCCCCCGGTAAACATCTCCACTGTGGAAATCCATAACAAACACCCTCTAAAGAGCTGCAGCCCTGAGTACTCCAGATGGCACCTGGCCAGGACCACTTATTCCGTAGGAGGCCTAGTTGGAGACGTATTTGGAAGCAGCCCTGAGTGACTGACACTCATCCTTCTCCCTCCTGCTATAAAAAGTGAAGGGCACACTTGCCTGTGAGTTGTTTTTAAATGAGCTGTTTCTGACACTGTTATGGGGGGAAAACTAACTGTGCACATTATTAAGAAGCAGCATCGCTGACACTCTATGGTTTGGGCTTGTTGTAACCCAAAGCAAAACGCTGAAGCAGCTGATTCATTGACAGGCAGAGAACAGCAGAATCAGTCACCAGCCTTGGACCTGCATGGCTTTTCCCCCAGTACATCAGAGAAAAGAGTTCATATGGGTGTTTTTTTAGAAGCAGAGCATGATCTGAGCACAGACCCCAAACTTCAGAAGGAAGTTTAGGGTGTATAGGAGAAGAAACTTCTTCCTGGAGATCATATTTGGAGTATTGTGTCCAGCTCTGGGCCACCCAGTTCAAGAGGGATGTGGAGCTGCTGGAGGGAGTCCAGCATAGAGCAACGAGGATGATGAAGGAAGTGGAGCATTTCCTTTATGAGCAGAGCCTGAGGGAGCTGGGTCTCTTTAGCTTGGAGAAGAGGAGACTCAGGGGTGACCTCATTAATGTCTATAAATATGTGGTGGGTGTCAGGAGGATGGAGCCAGGCTCTTCTCAATGTCATCTAGTGATAGGACCAGGGGCAGAACATAGGAGGTGTAAGCTGGAACATAGGAGGCTCCACATAAATATCAGAAGGAACTTCTTCATGGTGAGGGTGAGCCCTGGAACAGGCTGCCCAGGGGAGTTGTGGAGTCTCCTTCACTGGAGACATTTAAGACCCGCCTGGATGTGTTCTTGTGTGACTTGGTCTAGGTGATCCTGCTGTGTCAGATGATCTTTTGAGGTCACTTCCAATCCCTAATGATTCTATGATTATATGAAAGGTTCTTCAGCCCTTGGCAAGCCCCCAGGAAGTGGGTAGAATCACCATCTCTGGCCATGTTTCACAGTCATGGAGATCTGGAGCTCAGGGTTTAGTGGTGGGTTGGGACAGCTGGTTAAGGGTTGGACTCAGTGAGCTTGAAGGGCCAAAATAAACCCACCCCACTCCACCACACCCCCACACACACACAAGGCTGCTCTCTTGTTTGTGAAGCAGATGGCAAAAGTGTTCTGGTAGTATCATCTCTGTGATTCTTTCTTTGTTCTCCCCAACAACAGCATTCTCAGGACCCAGAAACTGGAAAGATCTGTCATGAATTAAACAGGTTTAGCTTAAATAATTTTAAAACGCTCCCTCCCTATAAAATTACTGTAGTATTGCCATGTAATGGTGGGTACAGTGAAGCTGTACTCTAAGTTCGCTGGATACCTCAACAAAGACCCGATGGCTGGGCTTGCTGCTTCCACTCCAGCTCCAGCTCCATCCAGCTGCAGAGTGGATAAAAGTGTAGGAAATGTTCAGAGTCTGAGGGGGTGCAGGTGCATATGAACCTTGGAGAACACTGTGGAAATCACAGTGCAGCAAGATCACTGGTTCAGAAACCTGTCATGGGTCCAAACTCAATGCTCAGAGCAAAACTCTGCCAAGCAGGAGTGGGTGGAAGAGAAGGGTGAAGGAGGAACTGAGCTGGATGAAGAATTCTGGAGTGACATACACAGTGAGTGCATGTCAGTCCTTAGCGTTTTGAAACTCATTTTCCTTTGCTGGGCTGTAAATAAACCCTCTTCTCCAAGAAAAGGTTTTCCTTATGGAATATAAGGAATAATAATTATCTTATGGAGGGATAGGGTATCCCCTCTGCTCTCTACTCCATAGGTGTTTTCTTTCTCAGCACTGGAGAGCCAACCCAGGGCTAGAGAACCAGGAGAAGGAGACCCAGGACAAGGATGGCAGGGAACAGAGAGCCACGTGCATCTCCCATAGCCCAGGGCGGCTGCCAGAGGAGAAGTCAGCAATGAGCTAACAACCAGAGCAGGTGAACTGGTCTATGTCTGTTGCTATTTCTAAGCCTGAAAACAGACTTTCTAAGGAGACTGGTCTACAAAGAGCAAGAGAGTTAGGAAGATCTGCATCAAGTTCTTACCCAGGACTCTACAACGTGGTCTGGAGACAAAAGTAGTAAATACTCCAAACCCACATAATTTTCCTGTATCTTCTTCCACCCCTCTGGGAATGAGAAATCCATCCTGAAGTCACTGAAGCTGATGGTGTCGGGCTTTTCCTCCTCTTACTTGATCCTACTGACATTTTCATCATTCAAGAAAAGGTAATTTAGCCACCCTAAATTTACTTTCTTTCCAAGATAATTTGTGGGGCCATGGCTCAGAGCCAGGCACTGCCATTGGACTGCTGTGACCTCAGGCAAGTCATTTAACCTCTGGTGTCTCCCTTTGCCAGCCTGATGAATGGTGATGAAAACTACTGCAGGGTGCCGCACGTTTTTGAAAGAAAAAAGTTATTAAATACTTTGCAATTACTGGATAAAGATTCTTCTTAGCCCTTCAACGTGATCCCATCTCTTAGCAGATGTTCAGAGCAGCCTTTGTCCAAGCTCGGTGCCCAGCCCCTTCTGATGGGATGAGTTAATTTCCCCAGCAGAACGACACCTCATGCACAAGTCTGGGCTGCGCGTCCTCCTTTTGCAGACACACAGACACTTCTGCTTTTATCTCAGCCCAGCTAAACACCCGTCTCCAGATGCTTAGCCACACAGAACTAGTTTGTAGGTCAGCCAGCCACAGAAGCTTATTTGAAATGGGAATAAAATAAAGGATTGGTGTAATTAATTTTGGAATGTAACAGTGCTCCATTCATTCATTCTTTCCAATCTTTCACCTCTGAGAATCATCTCTGACTCCACTTGTTCTTGTGGAAAGCCCAAATGACCACCAGCTGATCAAACAGTGCCCTTTCCAAGCAATGACCCCACGTTCTTGGAGAACCCCAGAAGACACAGCAATGTGACCTGACCTGCTTAACCCTGTCTGCCCTCCCTTGCCACACAGTCTGACCCCAACTCACTCCTTTTGTTCCTCCCAACACTCTTTAATAGAATCCACCAGACGAAAGCAGCGGGGGTAGAAGGGCTCAGTCAGCCTTAACATCTTATTTCAGAGCAGCGCTTCCTTAACTGGACAGGCTGACTCTGAGCAGCGATTTCCAAATTGCTGGAACATTACCTCCCGCCTGGCCACAGCAATCAGGTCTTTGCTTGGTACAAGAGTGTTCTTGAGCACCAAGCCTCTGCCAGCAGCACCTTAGAGCAAATAGAACACATTCCTGAGGAAGAATTTGTTGATATCACAGAAAACTTCCTTATTCCACAGATAAGAGTGTTTGGGAATTTTATCCATCGGTGTTACAGGCACAGCCACCCTGCCAGGATTTGGAGGGAGGACGAGGAAGTTTCAGCCTGTCCTCATGCTTTGCTGCTGTATAATCCCCACTGTAACACAACAATAAATAACCATGAAGAGCTGCACGAGCAACCCACTCCTTGTAGGACAGAGCCAGGATTAGCAATGACCACACCGCTGGACTGTAGCCAGTGACTCCTCATCACTTACTCCCCTCACAGTTTCCAAAGCACAGAGATACTTGTGGTTTCCCAGCAGACCTGTATTTGCAGGCAAGCTGGAAAACTCAGAGACATAACAGATGTCTCCCTCCCCTTTCCATTTTTGCTTTTCTCTCCCCTTACATAATGCTAATTAATCCGGGCAGGAGAGAGCTGAAATTGCGCTTCTCCCTTGCCTCCCCAGCACACTGTGCAGACCTGCTGCTCTCAGAAGCAGGCACCATGCTCCTGCCAAACTGCCTGCACTATTTTAACCAAACTCCACATCTCCCCTTGCCCCCATAACATGAAATACCTCTGCAGAGTGCAGCAGAACTGCTTACATCATGTTGTGATCCAGAATACACATCCAAAGGCATTTCCCAGTTACTATAAAGAAAGCCTTGCATCTTCTCACAGAGAAAGATCTTGAAAATTAGGGGTAATCTGAAGGTAAATAAACAAGAGAAATGGAAGGAACCTTCACCAAAGAGATCCTGTGTGGGTAAATTCATCCTTGTGGAACAGTCCTTTTGAAGGGTGGAGAGATAGTCTTGGGAACATCAACCATTTCATCTGAAGGATGTGTTATCTCATGTCACTGCTGAGCTGGGAGTCAGGATGATTCCAGTTTTGGCATCACATAAAATGTGGGATGAGTTGGCAGTGAGAATCCCTACAGCTCCTGAAGCTCAGCTGACATCAGGAAAACCATGTCTGATGGGCAAAATGGATGTAGAAAAACCCAGCACACACTAACTGGACACTTCAGCACAACTGGAAGAGTAAGGCTGGACTGGAGGAGCACAGCACCCATTGCTAGAGTCACCCTGCCGAAGGCGGTGCCAATATTTGACTGCCCTCCTGACGGGAGGCTGGGAATACCCCACAGTGTCCCACCAATCTGGGACAAACTAGCAAACCCAAAGAGTCCTCCTGCAGTGTGATGAGTTCCCCAGACTTTCACAAAGTTTGTCCCAAAAGTTCAGTAATGCAGAAGGATGAAGTTGCTGCACAGGGCTGGAATCCTTGTTTTGAAACTCCTGACACCCGCAGCACCAGGTTGGCCTTGCAACACTGCTAAGCCCCAGGGAACCTACATACCCCATTACTGGCCACGGTCTGCACCTCTGTTTGACTGTGAACTCATTCACTGGGCTTCCTCCTCCGTCCTCTGCCCGCCCATTCGTTTTGTATTACAGATCCTTCAGGACAGATCACCCATGACACTCTTTGCAAAGCACGTGGCATACAGATCGTGTCACTGCTGCCACAACCCCGACTTGATCCTTCAGCTTGTCAGCACTAGAAAAGAAACAGATCAAATTTATTTTATGTATTTAAGCTAAAAACTTGCATTACTGTAGGAACCCACAAAGTCATTATTGTCAGTTATTTGTATTGAGGACTGTCCCATCACTAGAGGCCCCAGTAACAGACTGCTCAGGCCCCTCCCTCACAATAATGAGCACATTCGGGCATTTCAATGCATTCTCAGCGCTTTGACTGATAACAACAAAGGAAAATCCTGTTTGAGATTTCAGGAAAACAGCTTGGCTGTCCTTGAACACAGACCTGCTTAATTTGATTGCTCTTAGTCCTACTTCCCTGCTTTCATACCCTGGCTTCTACATACATTCTCTAAACACAAAAGCTGCAGCAGGTATTTCCTGAAGCTATTTGCTTTCTCTGCCTCAGTGCCTTCCTTGGCACTTCATTATCTTCTGCGTAAAAGATTTTTTTCTTATTTACTCTTGGTGTCCAAAACTACATAGACCTCTCCTCCATTTAGATCTCTTTATTGTGCCAGAGGCCAGCCTAAAGCCTAATCAGGGTGGCATTTGCAGGGTGGGATGAATTTGTGGTAGCCCAGGATGGCACAAGGAAGGCATCCATCCACGTCAGGCAGCTCTCCTTCAGGAATCGGGCTCCAGTCTTCCCAGAATGCAGGTGGAACCCAGGGATTGATGGCAAACCTCCAAGCTAGCCCAGCACTGCCTCCTCAGAAGCCCAGGGTCAGGATGCTGCCTAACAGAGTCAGTAGAGGACAGTGAGGTTGTGGCCTCTGCCCCCTTTTAAACACTCATGTCCCAGATTCAGACTCAAAGAAAAGCACCTCCAGCACCTGCAGCCTGGCAGCAACTTGTCTGGACTAGATTTTTCTGCTTTAACCACGGAGTCCAGCAGCTCTCAGGGGCAGCGCTTGCAGCAGCCCTCTGTGCAGAAATAATACAGAGTTTTTTTGGCCTGTTTGTGTCCTAGTGGTTACAACACATGTGGAGCTCTGGGGTCTGGTCCCTGCTGCCAGAGTGTCCGTACTCACTGGTCCCTGGGCTGGCCTTAGACACTTGTTCACTTGGAGCCTCCAGACCTTCCACATCTCCTCACACAAAATGAGGAAGGGTTGAGATCAAAGTCACGATGTGTGAATCAGTAAGTGATTTGGCCTCAAAACCCTGGAGACAATGTCCCTCCACAGGAAGGGGAACTTATCAAATAACGCAGTCAGTTGGGAGAAATGAATTCCCTGTATGGGACCATCCCCATCCTCCCCCTCAGGGGATCCCTTGGAGTCCAGGCACAGCAGCTGTGCAAGAAGAGGAGGATAGGCTTCCCCTCTCCATCGTCCATGGTATTCACACCCGGCTGTGCTCAGAGAATTTTACTGCTGCAGCACTGTCCTTTCTGGAGTGAAACATGGTGGTTTCACACAGCTGCTGCACGCTGCCAGCAAAGATAAAAGTGTTGAGGACAATGAGAGCTGGGCACTGGCTGTTCCTCATGCTGCATGGGCAAATTCAGCAGGAACAACACCACAACTCACTGTGGGCTGGAGTCTGGCCAGCAACCACATTGCTCATCTCCTGCAGAAAGGGCTACTACGACACAGGTGGTCAGAACTTCAGCCTTCAGTCTCATTAGGAAAAACACAGCACGCTTAGCAGCACAAGACCCTCTAACACACCAGTCTGGCCCCATTGTACAATTGCTGATGCTCTTGCTTGGCCACCGTGACTCCCTCCCTGAACAGCCACAACTGCTGGAACCAGCTTGGTCCAGAGCTGCCCTTTGCAGGCTCCTGCCCAGCTCCAGCTCAAGGGCAAGGACTCCAGAAGCAGCGTCAGAGTGTTCTGCAGCACCCTGTGCTGTGCTGAACCCACTCCACGCATCAGATGGGTAATTACAGAACAGGGCTTCGGGCGGTTCACAAGGAATCCAGTGCACAAGGCTTCACTCAGCGGTGACATTTCCTCCTCGCCAAAGCTCATAAATATCTCCTAAACCTTAAGCAAATACATTTGTTATTTTTCTCGTTGCATAGAACCGGTTCTTCTGAGGGCAAAGCTGCAGCTCATGCAAAAACCTGCAGTTTGCACAGTGCCTGTTCAGGTTATCAGTGAGGGAAGAAGAGAACATAGAACGTTTCACACACTGCATCTGCTCCCTTGATCTGGCACCACAGATCTGATCTCCAGACAGACTGATGGACAGGGATCAGGCCAGACCATCCTTCTCCCAGTTTGCCACAAAGCACTTACTGGATACTCACAAAATAAATTTAAAAGATGAATTATTGAAAAGCAAAACATGTCTTGGAGTTTAGCAGCTTCAAGGGAGAAGGCTCAGCCACAAAAGGTATGTTTTCAATAATTAATTGCTGCTTTATTTAGCACTGAAGCAACGGTCTTAGACCAAAATTAAATCCTTGGAAGAGAGATCCTTCGACATGGCCACTCAAAGAAGTGGGACAGTCATGAGAAGAACAAGAAAAGAGGTACCTATCAGAGCCACCTAGCCTGAGTAGAACTGGGAAAAGGCTTTTGCAAAAAAGAAATGCATAAAAATGTTGTTCAAGTTCCACATACGGATCAGTGACTTACCCCACTCATGATGGCACCACTTGCACCACGCAGCTGGAATTCCAAGTTCACTCTTAAACCATAGAATCATAGACTGGCCCAGGTTGGAAGGGACCTCCAAAGGGCACCCAGTCCAGCCCCTTTGCAGTGAGTAGGGACATCCTCAGCCAGATCAGGTTGCCCAGAGACTTGTCCAGCCTCCCTTTGAAGATGTCCAGGGATGGGGCCTCAACTCCCTCCCTAGGCAACCTGTTCCAGTGTTCAACCCCCCTCCTGCTAAAGAACTTCTTCCTAACAGCCCACTTCAATCTGCCCTTCTCTAATGTGAAACCATTGCCCGTCATCCTATCACTTAAGGCTTTCGTAAACAGTCCCTCCGCAGTCTTCTTGTAGTCCTCTTCAGGGACTGGAAGGTCACTATCAGGTCCCCCGGAACCTTCTCTTCTCTAGGCTGAGCAACCCCAGCTCCCGCAGCCTGTTCCCAGAGCAGAGGGGCTCCAGCCTTCCGAGCATTTTCGTGGTCTCCTCTGGACCTGCTTTATCAGGTCCCTGCCCTTCCTGTCCTGAGAGCTCCAGAGCTAAACACAGGACTCCTGGTAAGGTCTCACCAGAGCACAGCAGAGGAGCAGAATACCCCCTATCAATCTTCTGGCCACATCCTTGAGCTCCAGATCTTCATGACTTTGAAACACATCCAGGGACAGTGATTCAACTCCCTCCCTGGGAAGCCTGTGCCACAGCTGACGATATCTTTTCAACTGTCTTTTCAATGACTTTGTTCTCGTCACTGCACATCATTTGCTGCATTCTGCAATCCCATTCAAAAGTCCATGTAGATGGCGATAAAGGGGAAAATTATAAATATACCTTCAATATAAGAAAAAATTGAAAGTCTGTAACAGTGTTGGTGCCTCAATGATAAAAAAACCCGACACAAAACTGACTACATCCTCCTTGTATTACTCTTGCTCCGGATACTGAAGGCAGAATCAGCCCTGCACAGGACAGGCACAGGGCCGGAGTAACAGGGGTATCACAGTCTGAGAGCCAGACATAAAAGCAGAAGCTGTTTGAGAAGTGTAATCTGGGATGATAAGGACTGGAATATGTTTGCAGGACTGGGGGCAGCACTGCAAACAAAATTTAGACTGGAGAAGATAGAACTCCAGAGCTCCGGATGAACAGACTGAGGGATTTAACTGCACTGCCGGCACTTGCTTTCCCCCAGTAACCATAAACCCCAGTGCCATCATCTCCTGTTCTAAGCAGTCACCTCAGTCGTGGCAGCTGTAAGAGAAGAGGCAAGGCTGGTTGCAAAGAGGAGTTTTCCTTATGAGATAATTCTGCTCATGAGAAGTAAATTAGAAACATTTGGAAAATAGGGTGTGTAAGTTATTCCTGCTCAAGGGCAGCAGGAAATTGTAAGAAGAATGGCACATGCACGTCCTGACTGATTTACCTTGGCATCCAGTAAGCCATGGGCAGTTCCAGAGCAACTTCCACATCACACGGTCCCAAAGGTACAAGTACATAGCTTCTCCCTCGCAAACAGACACGGACACCTGGGCTAATGGAGCCAGTTTTACTGGGAGCTCTGAAAGCAGCCAGCCTGGGGAGGGCTGTTCATCTTTTTTGTTGTTGTTGTTCAGTAAATAACTCCAAGGAATCCCTTTGGCTGAAGAAATGTTCACTTCAGAGCCCCGTCTCTGCTCTGAGAAGGCTCACACTGAGCAAACGTGTTCCAGTGGAACCTGCCACAAGTGAATCCTATACTGGATCCTCTCCAGCTTGGACATCCCCTCGTACCCTCTGCTTTCAGATACAACATTTTCAAAGTATAAAACATAAAAAAGAATCATAAAAATGGGGAAAACCCCCAGCAATCACTGTTAGGGGTGGAACCCAACTGAGCAGCCCCAGATTGATTTTATTTGAGGCACCGAAGGACCTGGCACCTCCATGTTGAAAGTCAGCAGCCAGTTGTTACCTCGGCACAGCAACCAAAGGGCAGGAGATAGATTCGGATCCTGATTCATTTTTCACCAACTCACTCTGAAAAGTTACAGACAAGAAAAACATCTCAAAGCATATGGGAAGTACAAGTGTACAAGATTCACATCCACCACGGTAAGTTTTCTAAACACATAGGGAGGAACCTCAAGGCGGTACCAGCAAACTTCGGCAAGACAATGCCACTCGTAGCAGAACAAGAGGCAAACCCAAGGAATGCAGTAGGATGCAGCTGAAATGAGTGGAAAGAGCCAGCAAAACCAGCTGCTAGAAGCAGAGCAGTTTCCATGCATACTAATTGAATGAGGTTTGAGATAGACTAAGGGAAAGAAAACCCCTCCAAGCTGTGAATGGGGTTTCTGACTGCAGAGTCAGCGTGTGACAATGCGATGTGGGTGTACACTGCCAGGAGAGAGAGGAGCCTGACAGTCGCAGTGCTGCAGCCACACCAGTTGTTTGCTCTAACATCTGCTGGGCTGTGGGTTCTCATGAAGAACAGACACTCGGGGCAGATAGTTATGAGAGCAGAGCACAAGAGCAGAGCCCTGTAACCTGGAGCGACAGAGGGACCAGTTTCAGGAATCACTGCTGAGCACTGCATGGAAAGAGGAAACGCCAGGGCAGCCCAGCCCAGAGGCTGCTGAGGGACAGAGCCGAGCAGTTCCCAAATCTCAGGGCTTCAGCGACAGTGTCGTGCCAGGGCATGAGGCCTCCTGGGAAGCCTGCAGCAGCCTGAGAAAAACAAAACTGTGTGACCTGATACCCACCGCACCAAACCTTCTTCCCTTCCGCCTGTAAATTCTAGCACAGAGCAAGGCAATCCTCAGAGACACATCATTTATCCAGATAAAACATTCAGATTTTGGAGAAAAAGGGACACGATGCTAAGAGGAGTCCGGTGAAGGAGATAAATCTGTTTCAGCCACCATTTTTCACTGATTATTTTCCTATCAAGTTCACTGTCCCTAGGCTCTCTGAACTTCATTCACTTTGTGCCTGACCCAAAGAACTCAAAGCAGTTTGAGAAAAATCAGCCAGAGGACAATAACAAGGATCCATGACTTGGGGTTTGTCCATGTGGGCTCTGGTTTTGTTTGTTGTTGCTCTGGGGTTATTTTGTGAAAAACATGATGAATTTTCTCCCCAGCATTCATGGTGGGTAGGATTTGTGGTTGTTGTCCTCATTGCCTACCACAAGAGCTGTCGTATGGGGGTCGGTGCTGTGTCCACTTGCAAGATTTTGTAATGAAACTCACAGTTTTACAGCATTTTCTTCAAGCCATAGCATTTCTGTGGCTGCGTGACAGTCTGGAACCTTTGCTTCAGGAAAATGAAAGAGGAGTTTCTTGGATTTTTCCTGTTGTGGAGAAGCGTGAGAAAAGCAAACCCCAAAGAATCGCAGTTTCATTACTCCCAGGGGGTTTATTAATTCATTTCTTGAATGTCCCTGCCATCATCCAGTTTAAAAAGAATCACAGAATTGTTTGAGTTGGAAGAGACCTCTAAATTCATCAAATCCAATCATTAACCCAGCCCTGGCAGGTCACCATTAGCCCACGTCCCTCAGCACCACCTTTATATGTGGGGTTATCACTCAGAAAGTGGCCAAATGATAGACAAACCTGTAAGAATAACGAGCTAGGGGACTTCTGGAGTGACTCTGTGGCAGCTTCAGCTCATCCAAGACATAGTGAGCACAAATTACTTTCACCGACTCTTTGGTTTGGGCTGTGAGTGTGTAAACTGGGCGCCACAGAAGGAACCCCAAACATTCTCAAAGCCTTTACCTTCCTCTTCAGAAGAGGCAGGATCTCTCTCCTGGTGGTCTGTGCTCTTTACATACGCACCGATAACAGTGAGATATCACAGGTGTCCTCTGTGGAACCTTCTGGGCATCTGTAACAGCTTGTTTGCCTCAGATAAACCAGTCTGTGACTTGCGTTCTTCCCTGATAAAGCTGAGCCAGTAAATATTGGCTTCACAGCATTCCCAACATATTCCTAGGGCAGCTCTGAGATCTCATAAACCTGCTCCAGTGTGAGGATTTCCTTGTACCTCTCACCCGTTCTTCCACTCCTTCCAGAAAAAGCTCCTAAAAAGTGATGACAGAGGATTTTACTAACAAAATCTCCTGGCCTTTCAGTCAAGCTCGTGTTCCCCCGAGCTGGTGAATTTCCAGTAGAACTGATGCTTTCATTTCTCAGTCAGGTGCAATCAGAGTTGTGGCTGTTGGAGGTCCTGGGAAGAAAGGAGGTTCTTGTTCCATTGATATCTCAGGAAGCCTCCAGGCACACATCATTTTTGAAGCAGTTAGAGGGTAGGGCTGGGTGGATGGGAGCTCTGAGGAAGCCTAGAGGCACCATGAACAGGTCTGGTGGTCCCGCTGATCCACACCATGTACCTGGTGCATTCTCCTTACGCCTCCAGTCTGGGTTGATCATATGATGAAGAATCAAGTCAGAAGAGCAGGAGCATCGAGGGGGTCGCAGTTGAATTCCGTCTAACTGCAGCTTGCTCAAGTGAGGCAGCTCCGAGGTCGTCAAGCTGACAGTCTCTCTTGACAGATCCAAGGAGCAGGGACCTGGCAGCAGCTGGAGAACACTGTGCAGCTCCTGCTCTCTCCCTGCACCATGCAAAATCAATGGGAATGCTGCAGGCACTGGGGCCACCAGCTGAGAAACACTCAGGAGTGCTATTTCCTGGCAGAAAGGGGATATTTTTCTGCCTCTAACCTGCAACTAAGGAGACACACAGGGCTGCAGGTGGAACAGCGGCACAAGGGGAGGGAACACAAACCCAACTGCTAAGGATGAATGAGTTCTGCCAGCAAGTGAGGAAGGAACAGCTGATATAAAAACTGGACTTGATGTTCATCTCAAGTGGCCACTGCACCTCTATAAGGCAAATGCAGGGTTATTCTTGCTTAAGAGTGACCAAGGCTGACAGCCCAGTTGGGCTAGCGTTGGAAAGAAGCTGGAGAAGGGCAGGTCAGTCCTGTCAGTTGTTTTCCGCTGCAAAGTATAGAAGCAGATCCTTTGAAACCTTCCACGGAGGGGACGATGGGGTAAGGGACTACAGCAGAACCCTGATGTTGCCCAGCAGGTTGAGCCATTGAACTGGGAGTCACACAAGTGGCTGCAGTCACACCCAAATCTCCAAAGCTTTGTGCCTGGGGGGTTTTCCATCACTCACCTTCTTGTTTCACCTGTCTCCACACCAGCAAAGACCTGTTTCCTCTCCATGTTTGAGAGCAGCATTCAGTGAGCACATGAATTACAGACACAGGCAGCCCTTGGCAAATCTCCCACAGATTTCTGACTCCAGTTCCTGTGCTCCGACCTGGAAATCCAAGCACTCAATCCCCTCTTCACAGGAGAAAAGAAGCAGTAAGAAAGGGAAGGAAATGTCAAAATTAATTTTACCCAAATAAAATGTAAGGGAAGACTTTTACTCCACTGCCCTTGTATTTCCCTCCCTAGATCTCTGTCATCCTGATTTCTCTTAGGGAGGAAAAACATTATTTTGGATGTGTAAAAGCCAGACTTCACAGTGAAGAATTTAAGGTGGAGCAAACAGAGCAAATTCCAATTTAAACCAGTACAGAACATATCAGACCACAGCAACCAAGATGAATATAACCCGGATCTATACAAACATCATTTCTGTTCTTTTTTTGTGGCTGGTCTTGCAATATTTTTCACAAAGACACAGTTCCTGGAATCAAGAAATGACACACCAGCCTTCCCCGGCTTCTGAAATGGGTAGAAAAGCCTGGAAAACCAAATCATAATGGCCATCCAGCAAGTAAAAGGAGCCTAGAACAATCTTTTTGCCTCTGGGCCCTGATTTATGACTTCTGTACACTGTGAATGTGCAGAAAGAAATGAGGTTAGAGCTCTTCCTCTCTCTCCTTTAAGAGCCTGGTGTATAAATCAGTATGAAGGCGGGAAGCTGCGATGTTCTAGGCTTTCCCTGCAGAAGGTTTAAGCTGAGATGTTCAGCACTTTGCAGAAATCATTCCTGTGTGCACACAGGCTACATAAATCTCCTCCTATTTTGAGTTCAAACTCCCAGCTGACAATCTAGAAAACCCAAAGCTCCATCACACTTAATGTATTTTAATCACACTGCCTGCTCAAGGATAACACAGCACCACCAACCACACCAACCAGCACTGGAAATCATGGACAAACATCCATGAATTATCAAGCAAAGCCCCATAAAATCTCAGATTTATGACATTCTCACACACACGAGGCAAGAAACAATAGCATTAGACGCTAATAATTCCAGCTGGTTCACCATGCAATTTCATAGGACTAATGAGAACAAAAAGCTTAACTGGAAAACAATCCCAGCACTGCTCCTCTGCCAGAATCCCTTTGTCTCCTCACCCCGTATGAACCAGCGCATCCGGCGGGATCCCTGCCCTCAGCCCTGCTCCAGCCCATGACACCATTGTGTCCCATCTCTCTCTCCATGTCTCAGGGCTGTAGCAGGCCATAATCTTTCATTCTTGTATCCATACTCATGGTGGTTCTCTTCTCTCTGCCCAAAAATCCAGTACATGATCCAAAGGAAGATCACTAATGATCAAAAAGAAACCAGTACAACCTTCCCTTCTCAGCAGAACCAAACAATTTCGCTGGTGCTGCTCATGAAGGAAGAGGAAAGCTCAGCCAGCCACAGTGCACGGGTAGCCAGGATGTGCTCAGAGGACTTTTTCATCCTCAATCATTCTTTGATTCTGTGTACGAGGGGAAGAGGGGCTGACCTCATCATAGGAATTTGGTAGTCAAAGACCGGAACCTGCTGTATCTACTGACGGTGCTATTGGGCTGGGGTTGAGTCTAGCGCTGCTCCCAGTTTTAACTCATCTCCCAACAGGCAACTCTCAATCACAAGTGTTTCCCCAAGGGCAGCAAAGCCTCAGATTCCTCTCAGTGGGAAGGTTGAAGCCTGTGTCTGAAGAATCATCTTCTTGCACAATGGGCAGAAACAGAGCTATTTTAAACAATATTGGGTGACACTGATAGGACACGAGGACCCCAAACCATCCCAGTCTAAGCTGTGGTGGATAACTGCCAGCGTCAGAAGTCTGTATCACACCAAGTGTGGATGTGACACCCTCAGCAGGCACAAAAGCCATAAATAACCATTGCAAGGACAACAAGACATGGAGGCAGAGCAGATCTGTTTTTCTTTTTCCGTTGAACATTTTCTGCTCCTACAGCAGATCTCACGGTATCAGAATATCCCCTGGGCTCCTAGTGCAGCAGTGCCCGTATCAATCCCACCAAAGTCAGTTCCTTTAGCCCCTTGGGATGAACAACTGGCCCATGGCAAAATGAAGAGCTGACCTATACCAAGAACAGACCCCACCTCATGACCTACTAGCAAAGGCACCAGGGTCTATGACATACCAGGTAAATCTCAGAGTGAGTCTCCACTGGCTTTGCTTCCTCAGCAGCTCCTTTGCTGGAGTGGGACCAAAGCACAAGACTTTACAGGGAGACTACAAGCTGAAATCCTCCCTTGGCAAAATCTCCTCTGGAGGACTGCAAAGCATTGGAGAAGATTTGGACCCACTAGTATTTTTCACCTTAAATATACAAAGAATTACTATCTAGAATAAAGAACCTCCAAATTATGCATTATGATTCCAAATTATTCAGTATTGATCTTTCAAGGTCCCTTCCAATCCGTAATGATTCTATGATTCTATGATTCTATGATTCGTGCCCCTAAGAGCATCTGCTACCAGCGAGACAGCATAAACCTCATGGTTCACAGTACCTTAGTGATCCTCCAGATTCTGTACTGATGAACACCCCTGCAGCAGCAGCTCACAGAGCACTGTGAGGGGTCTGGTTTAGCAGTGGCCTTGCTGAACTGTCTGTACTTGTCAGATGTTCCCTACTCACTTACAGTGAGATGAGAGCCCAAAGAAGAGCCTTTCAGGACAAATCCTCTCCACTCACCCTTGTTTGCTGCCTACAGAGCTGCCCTCAGCAAAGAGCTCTCCAGTATTTCTCCTGTCCAAACTAATCAGACACTCGGGGTTCAATGGTCTCTTTTTATCCTTCCACAAAACAGAAAAATAGAGAAGAGCTCAGGGGGGAGAAGGAATGAGAGCACTTTCTTCTGTTGTGCTTATTTAAAAGGAGAGGGAAAACGGGATGTTCTGCTGCTCTGATTTGGTTTTAATCCCTTTATAAACCTCATCCACTTTCCACAACTAATTTAAGAGGCTCTTTCTCACCTAGGAGAAATTCCCACCTACTGTGCTCTGTTATTTCTGGTGCATCCTCTTACTCCGCACTACCCGCTCCTCAGGTCTGAACTGCACTTCCTCACTGACACTACCCACGGCCTCACCAGAAAAAGCATCGAGCATCCCTTTGGCGCAGGGCAGGCAGCCGCTACTCCACCTTTTCTGTCAAAGAAAATCCCAAACAGGGGTTTTTTTTAAAGTATCTTTCAATTGCCAATTAACAACTACCTACTCCCACTCTGCTGTGGCAGCCTGTGCGTTCCTGGTACCTCAGGATGAGGCTGTAAATTCCTTCAGGCAGGCATCTGCTTAACCTACGTGATCTAAAAAACATACAGATCAGGTCAGGCAGATATTTTTCAGCTCTGGGGGAGTCATGTAGAAAGAAAGAAAGGAAATAACCATCAGAAAAGGGGGGAAGGGGAAACGAAGGACAGCAGAATAAAGGTAAGGGGGGCGGGAAACGGGAAGAAAAGGATTGGTGAAGAGCAGGAACGGAGAGCAAGTTAATGCAGTTGGTGAAAGCACAGCATTAGCAAGCACGGGCTGCTCTGACAAGTGTGAACAAGCCTCCACCAATGTTCAGAAGCTCTACATCTGGCAATGTGTCAACGGCTGAGCAGCACTCGCCTTCTCCTTCCCATGCTGGGATTCTGCATCCTTAATACTCCCTGAGATCCACTTCTGAGCTGCTCAGATGTCCAGGAATATGGCTGTGGAGCTGGATTGGACAGAGAGCAGATATAAATCGCTGGTAATTACCATTACCGTTGCTCCCTGCCTCCCCAGGTTGCCTCATTACGAAACAAAAGATCAGCAAAATGCTGCAAAATGCTGATATTGGCCTGAACGGGGGGGGGGGGGGGGAAGCACTGAAAGCAGAAATGTTGGGGTTAACCATCTGGTATTTAACCCACCGATCCCGCAGGTACCATTCTGTGCTCCAGCAAACCCACAGCAGCAAGCTCGCTTGTTGGCTGGAGCACAGCAGCAGGTCTGGGGCACTAAATTCAGCAGCTGCAGAATCTTAACTGGAGCAGGATGCAGATGGGAAAGGAATGTTTAAAATTTCCTCTAACAACTTTTTCTGCAGGAACCCGCGGTGATATATTTCTGAAGGAAAACTAAGCTGTTGCCCCAGTACTGCTCCTGACAGGGGGCTGGAGCAAGGAAGGGCTCAGCCTTTTCTCCCTGGTTCCAAGTAATAACACCAGAGGAAATGGCTGCAAGTTGTGTTAGAGGAGGTTTTGGCTGGACATTAGGAAGGATTTCTTGACCAAAAGGGTTATTAAACCTTGGAACAGGCTTCCCAGGGCTGTTTGGAGAGAGTTAAACAATGTGTGAACCTGGTGTTAAGGGTTAGTGGTGACCCGGCAGTGCTGGGTCGAAGGTTGGACTGAGTGATCTTAAAGGTCTCCTCCAACCAGAGAGGTACTTTGATTGTGTGTTGATTTCAGATGGAGTCTGAACATTCCTCTGTGCTTTAACCATGTTCAATCACAACATTTAGTACCTGTGGGCACCCATCAGTCCAGCCAAGGACAGCAGGTCTCACACAGTCCTACACTGGTGAGGATTAGAAGGCACCTCTGAAGACCATCAAGTCCAACCCCTCTACTAGAGCAGGGTGGGCACAAGCTAGAGAGTTCACCATTCAATAACACAACTTCAAGATCTCTGATGTCCTTTGGGTTTGGAGATGCTCTGGAAGCAACACACAGATCCTTTGTATTCCACTCTGCTCAGGATTGTAGTCAGTGGCTTTAAAATAACCAACATCCCAGCAGCAACACAAACTCCTTGTTACTTCTGAAGCTTCCGCTCCTGTAAAGCTCATATGAACAGATTGTTGTTTACCCTCATATGTTAAAGCATTTGGAAACGATCAGTCATTTGGAGGGGGGAGGCAAGAAAGGAAATGCCCAGGATTTTGCGTGGAGGGACAAATCCAGCCCCTGATGAACAGGTGCAACCGTTGTTGTTTTTGCCAATGTTATTCTTGCTTCTTGCAGGACTGAGCTGAAAAACCATGGGTCTAATAAAGCAGATTTATCACCCAGATAAAAATAGTTTCTTTATAGCCTGGACTTGATATCCTGCGCTGCTGAAGAACCCTCCAAAATTCTTTTGTTTTTGACAATAAAATGGTTCCTGTGGCAACACTGTCTGATGTCACAGAGACAACCTGTGTGAGGTCATAAATCCTTCAGGGGGAAAAATAAAATCATCAGAGCAACAATTCGAGGTTAATATCGGCATCTTTGTTCTGTAAGACTTCACTGTGCTCGCTTTCCTCCTCTTTTTTTTCCTCCTAAATATTGTATTAAAAAAAAAGTGGAAAGGTTTGTCCCAGGAATTTCCTGTTGGCTGCTGCCCAGAAAACAGAGAATACCAGCAGTAATGTGAACAATGCAAGTTCCTCCCAGCCTGGCTTCAAGCGACCATCCAAGTCTTTCCAGAACTTGGCTGAAATATGATGGCGCTCTGGTGAGGTTCCTGGGCTCCACAGGAGAAACATTTAGCTTTATCTCCCGCTCCTTCCCCTTCTCTGAGCTCCAAGTTACAGGAATCCAGCAGTTCATATTGTTAAAATAAATATCCTACTGCTGCACAGTGAGGACTATCGTAAACAACTGGCTTCATAAGGGAGAAACATGAGCCAGCATCTGCCATATGGTGAAATGTGGGACACTGCCAGTGGAGAGGAGCAGAGAAGATGGTCATCTTAAGTGTGTCACAGAATCACTGAATCACAGAATAGAATCATCTGGGCTGGGTTAGAGAAGACCTTCAAAGGGCATCCAGTCCAACCCCCCTGCAGGGAGCAGGGACATTCCCAACTCAGTCAGGTTACCCAGAGCCTCGTCCAGCCTCCCCTTGAAGATCTCCACGGATGGGGCCTCAACTCCCTCCCTAGGCAACCTGTTCCAGTGTTCAACCCCCCTCCTGCTAAGGAACTTCTTACTAACAGCCCACTTCAATCTGCCCTTCTCTAAGGTGAAACCATTGCCCATCATCCTATCACTTAAGGCTTTCATAAACAGTCCCTCCACAGTCTTCTTGTAGTGACTGGAAGGTCACTATCAGGTCCTCCTGGAGCCTTCTCTTCTCTAGGCTGAACAACCCCAGCTCCCTCAGCCTGTCCTCTTAGCAGACAGGCTCAAGCCCCCTGATCTTTTTCGCGGCCTCCTCTGCTCCATCCATGGCCACTTCCAGGCATTGGAAATGGAAGAGCCAAGCAAACCTGTAGAAAGCAGATAACTGGGAAATAACACGATCATTACTCCTTTCCTGACCTGTCCCTCAAGAGCAGTACCCTGGCAACCTCTGGTACACACACACACACACAAACACGCATTGTTCTTTTTTGGGCAGACACTGACCATGTCCCAGCTATAAGTGCTACCTTTTCCTCACAGCACCCTCAGGACCCTAAAAATCATGGACTTGTAGGATTGTTGAGGTTGGAAAAGCCCTTTAAGCATCTTGAGTCCAAGTGTTGGCCCAATACTGCCAGATCCCCACTAACCCCTGTCCCTCACCCCACATCTCCACCGCTTTTCAACACCTTCAGACACAGGCATTCCACCACTGCCCTGGGCAGCCTGGGCCAGACCTGGGGAACCCTTTTGGGGCAGAAATTATTCCTCAAGGCCAACCTCAACCTGCCCTGGCACAGCTTGAGGCCATTGAGTCTTGTCCTGTTGCTTGTTCCTGGGAAGACAAGACCAACCCCCACCTCGCTCTAACCTGAAATTCAGGGAGTTGTTGAGAGTAAGGTTTCCTCTAAGCCATTTTGCTCTTGGCTAACCGCCCCCAGTTTCTCGTCAGAAGTTCTCCAGATCCTTCACCTTCTTCTCCAGATCCTTCTCTGGACACGCTCCAGCCCCTTCAATGTCCTTCTGGCAGTTGGGGGCCCAGACCTGACCCCAGGATGTGAGGTGCAGCTATTAAGTGATTCATAGGATTTAAATAAGGAAATAGGCAGCTCTTCAAGAGTCTGCCATTGCAGTCAGAGAGAGACATCAGCAGAGTTTCAGGTCATGGGAATAAGATTTCAAGAACTGACTTTTTAATATGCTTCATGTTAATGAATATTTCAGAGTACAGACGTGTTTTTCACAGCTCTCATCCAGTGATCTCAAAAAACATTTTAAATGGATTTCTAGTTTAGGCTCCGCTCTGGCATGGGGTCATGCAAAGGACATCCTAGCAGTGGGAGACCAAGTCGAAGTCCCAAGAAGAACATGGCAGCACAACTAAACAAACAGTACCATTACGGTCACATTCCAAACATCCAAACTGTATGAGCTGCCAACTTGCAAAGATACTGGTTTAAATTAGAAAAGAATAAGGTTTTTAATTAAGTTCTTTCCTCCCCAGCTTTACCAGTGCACCGGGCTGCTCTTTCAAGCTTTCCCCAAGCTAAGAAACCCAGCTCTGCTCTGCTCTGGTGAGACCCCACCTGCAGTACTGTGTCCAGTTCTGGAGCCCTTATTACAAAAGGGATGTGGACATGCTGGAGCGAGTGCAGAGGAGGGCCACAAGGATGATGAGAGGGCTGGAGCACCTCTCCTATGAGGACAGACTGAGGGAATTGGGGCTGTTCAGTCTGAAGAGGAGGAGGCTCTGAGTGACCTTATTGTGGCCTTCCAGTATCTGAGATGGGCCTACAAAAAAGTTCAGGAGGGGCTTGCTAGGATGTCAGGGAGCGACAGGACTAGGGGGAATGGAGATGGGTAGACTTAGAGTGGATGTGAGGAGGAAGTTCTTCACCGTGAGAGTGGTGAGAGCCTGGAATGGGTTGCCCAGGGAGGTGGTTGAGGCCCCGTCCTTGGAGGTGTTTAAGGCCGGGCTGGATGAGGCTCTGGCCAGCCTGATCTAGGGTGGGGTGTCCCTGCCCATGGCAGGGGAGTTGGGACTGGATGATCCTGTGGTCCCTTCTAACCCAGATTGACTGTATGACTGGGTCTGGGCGATCCTGCTGCAGTAGGGGGATTGGACTAGATCAGGGGTCCTCAAACCCCGGCCCGCGGGCCAGATACGGCCCGCCAGGGTGTCCAATCCGGCCCGCGGGTCCGCCAGTGCTCCCCGCCCCCGCCGCAGCCGAGCGGCCGCAGTTCACCACTTCCTGCCTGCTGCGGGGCCAGGCTCCGGCCCCCCGACACGGTCCGAGGACAGGGAACCGGCCACATGTTTAAAAGGTTGAAGACCCCTGGACTAGATGATCTTTCGAGGTCCCTTCCAATCCCTAATGATTCTATGATTCTAGGAGTGTGCCCTTGATGTAATGAAATGGATTTCACTTATTTGCATTACTTCAGGAGCTGGAAGCTTTTGAAAATCCAACAGCTATCCCACGACTCTAAAATCATGTGAGCTGGCAGTTCAGGACAGGACGCAGTGAACAGTAACACTGTGAGGGAGAGCTGCAGGGATGGGAGTTACTCAAGCAGGAGTTCACACCAGGCTGTGCTGAAGTAAAAAAAGCCTCTTAGGAGCAGGAGAGGCAGAAGTTACCAGGTGTGTAATACAATATTATCAGTGAACACCTCACACTTCAGTGACTGCTGAAGCTGAGCTGAAGGTAGAGATCAGGACTGGCCTCAGGAACACGTTCCAGTCCACCTTTGCTTTCTGCAGTGTCTGGCAATCACCAGTGAAAATCCTGACCCAGAGCAGGGTGGTTAGGGAGGTAACAAGTGACAGGACAAGAGGAAATGGCCTCAAGTTGCACATGGGGAAGGTTAGGTTGGCCCTGAGGAGAAACTTCCTCATGGAAAGAGTTCTCAGGCCTTGGAAAAGGCTGCCCAGGGAGGGGGTTGAATCACCATCCGTGGCTGTGTTTCACAGTAATGGAGGTCATGCTCAGAGACAAGGTTTAGTGGTGGGTTGGGACAGCTGGCTTAATGGTTGGACTGGATGATCTTAAAGGTATTTTCCAACCTAAATGTCTCTATGATTGCAGGATCACAGCACAGACGCTATGACACTGAGGTTTTTATACCCATGGGATGGAATAGAGTAATGCAAAGTATTTCAGTAATTGGTGAGCAGCAGCTAGCCCAGGCACAACCCCTCAGCAGCCACCTGTTTAGTGAATGGAAGTTAAATTAATTACATAGAGCATCACACCTACAGGTACACATTACTTTTCCATAACAATGAAGGTGAAAACTCCTTGGGTGGGTCTGTCAGGTCAGCCCCTCTGTGGGGTGGAATTTCAGGCCAGGCTGTTGCCATCCTTTGGGTAACTGGCAGCAGTGACCTCATACTGCTATATATACTTACACCACAGACGTGGTCATGGAAACCTCCCCAAAACTGCTGTATTCTCAAAACCGTGATATAAATTTCAAACTATTACTTAAAGTGCCTTTATACTTCACTGCCAGGGTGCACCAGCCACTTTCCATACTGTTAGCAGCATAGTTACTATAGTAACTAATGCATTGCAAAAGAGAAGAAGCAGCTAAATAGAAGCTAAAAAAACAAAACCTAAAAAAATGATGAATCACAGAATTCCTCAGAGCTCATCGGGTCCCAATCCCCTGCCATGGGCAGTGACACTTCTCACCAGACCAGGCTGCCCAAAGCCCCATCCAGCCTGGCCTTGGACACTTCCAGATATGGAGCAGCCATAAAGTCTCTTTGGGATAAGTGTTCTCTTCCAGCATCCCAGCAAGAGAAGAGACCTTGCCATGGACAGACCCCACACCACCAGCAGGTTAGACATCACCAGCACTGCCCACCCAGCAGTGTAAAAAAGGCTAGGGAAGCTGGCGAATTCAAGGTGTCTGGGAAGACACAGTTTTTGATGTTCCATCTCCTGGGTCCTGCATCTTCTTCCATTCTGTACTTGTTGATCTATTTAACTCTTGGCCAAAGTTATTGTCTTCTATGCAGCATCAGTAACAGATGCAAAAGTCCAGCTGGAGAAACATATCCCAGACAAGCAGTCAGGCTGTTAAATGCACAGCACCAGTGCACTGAGGAACTGCAAGGGACTTGGAGAATGGGAGCTCAGGCAGAGACAAAGCAAAGCAGTAAAGACCCCAGCTAATGTTTCTGCACAAGATCAGCACAGGTGTTTGTTCTGCTTCTGGAAAGTCCTTGCTGGTGACTCTCAAGGGAAAGGAGCTTAGGTTTGACCTTTGGAGTCCATGTCAAACCTGACACAGGCACAGCTTTATGACCACTCATTTGGAACTACCAGCACCATTGACCTCAGGATGTTGTCCCTTAAATTTATCTGAGTTGTTTAGTCAGAGGGTTCTAGGCACCCCTAGACTTCATGAAGCAAAGGCACCAAAGGGCAGAACTGCATGAGGAACGTCCTCCAGTTAATATTGCAAAGCTCTAAAAATGCATCTGAATGTTTACAGAGGGAAGGATCAGCACTGGGAGGGGCAACTGGCTTCTGAAGTCCTTGAAGAGTTTAGAATTGCCCTAGTTTCATTGGCAAAGGCACCATCTTTGGCTTTAGCACAGGAGTGTGGGAGTAGTAGATCCATAAATTAATGGAAGCTGGTGCCTACAGAATCACAGAATGACTAAGGCTGGAAAAGCCCTCTGAGCTCATTCAGCCGAACCCAGGACCTAACATGACCACAGCAGCAGCCACACCAGGGCAGTATGAGCCACAGTCAGTCTAGCCTTAAACACCTCCAGGAATGGGAACTCAACCACTGCCCTGGGCAGCCCGTCCCAGGATCTGATCACCTATTCTGTGAGGAAGGGCTTCCTAACATCCAACCTAACCCTCCCCTGGTTCAGCCTCATGCCCTGCCTTCTCTTCCTGGCACTGGTTGCCTGGGAAGAGAGACTGTTTGCCTGAGAAGAGCCTGACCCCAACCTGACTACAACCTCCCTTCAGGTACTTGTAGAGAGAGAGCAGGTCCCCGCCTTGAGTCTTCTCTTCTCGAGGCTGAACACCTCCAGCTCCATCAGCATCTCCTCTAAAGACTTTCTCTCCAGTCCCTTCCCCAGTCTCATTCCTCCTCTGGACCTGCTCCAGCCCCTCAATCTCTTTCTTGGATTTAGAGGCCCAGAACTACCCCCAGTACTTGAGGGGAGGCCTCTCCATTGCCCCGTACATGGGGAGAATCACATTCCTAGTCATGGTGGCCACAATATTCCTGATACAAGCCAGGATGCCAATGGCCTTTTGCGCCACCTGGGCACCCTGCTTGCCCCTGTGCAGCCGGTTGTCAACCAGCCCATTGGTTTGTACCGACGCGGGTTCATACTAAAGAGAGGAGGCCTCAGCAGAGCAGAAGGCCCTCTAAAGTCAGAGATTTAAAAAGGTTTACACATCATGCTACCTGCCTGTTTATATAAAGCTGTCAGCAGTTCTCCTTCCTCAACCTTCTATTGTCTTCTAACAGAGAAACCATCATCAAGTACATCTGGGTCAAAACATTCTGTTCTCTGGTGCCTCCACCCCTTGTCAGGCAAAGCCACTATCCCCATCAGACACTGGACAGTCATCTAAAGGATGTTTTCAGTGACTGATATTTCCAAAAGCTTTTTAGAGAATGTGAAATGCAGTAAAAAGGTTTCTGCTAGATCTCTTGGGATGGGAGAGGTTTAGCCACGAGCCTCTGGAACTAGTCAAAAGGCACGTGTCACACCAGAAGCCAAGCTAACCCCAACAGCTCAAAAGCAGACCAGGACATGGAAAACCACCTCCACAATCAGTGAAAGAAGAAAAACATAGTGAATTGTTTGGAAATCTTCTAAAACCTTCTTTCATTCTGAAGATTATTTTGCAAACCTCAAAAAAAACCCCCAATCCAAGCTCCCAATAAAGGTTTGGCCAGCAGTGACTTTGGTTGGCTGCAGTGAATGGGGCAGCGCTGAAGCTCTGCTTCAGTGTCTCCCAGGGCTCAAACCCTCCCTAAGCTCTTAGCTAATGGCTGTGTAAAGGAACCTTCAACAGCTGGTGAGGGGGCAATGGCACAGAAACTCACCTCATATCCCTGTCCCCTCCTTAGCTGAAACCTCAGCAGTAGATTTCAGAATTGTAGATATTTAAAAAAAAAAAAGGGAAAGGAATGTAATTTCCCAATCAGCCAAACAAAACAGCATTAAAAGCATCGAAGAAAAATTTCTAAGCTTTTCCTGGTGAACCTGATCTGACAAGTTCACCTGTATTTCTCATTCCTTTTGATTTTTCCCTCTCCCTCAACACACAGCACAGACTTTTCAGACGGTCTAATATTTTTTTAATCAAAAGGAAATTAAAGAAGAGGCAATGATGTACATTCCTTCTGGGGAAAGGAGAAGCCTCATTCCTATCCTGCCTTAAAATAGCCTGATTGAACTACAATATTTGCATTACAATTCTGGGTCAGCTGCACCCTGGGATTACGGGCACAGATCACAGGGCTGGTTAGTTTTTATTTTCAGCTGTGTAGATTTTCCACATTAGATCCGTCCTGCTGCACATTCCTCCTGATAGTCTCTATCGATGCAGTTTAACAATTGCAGAGATTTACTCCCTGGGTATTTGGAGTAGGAAACGAGGCCGACGGCAGTTTTATTCATTGGGAGTGAAAATCTTTGCTGCTGAGTATCAGGTGTCAAAAGCAGACAAAAGAGCTTTTGATTCTCCTTGAGCACTGATGCAGATGCTGATATTCTCCACTCCTGTACCAGTGCTCTGGATTTTACCTGCAGTGCATGGTCCAAGGACTAAGTTGAGCTCATGAGGTACCACCTGGTGAGAAAGTGTGCCCTGTCCGGTGCAGCTGAGCAAAAGTCTCCTGCAGCTCAGCAGAAGTTTCCAACTAATTCTAATCTTTTCATTATCAAATTATTGAATATATATTAATCAGCATCGTTTGCAATCTTTCCTACTAGGTAATTCTCGATCTGCTGGCAGGTCCTGAAGGACAGATCGTATGTACGATGCAGGCTGAGCTGCTTAATCCCCTGGATCAGGTTGTTTGCAGTGACTTGACGTAACGCCCAGACCTTGCAACAGCCCTTCTGCGTGGAGCTATGCCTTGTGCTCAGCTCACTCCGCCAGTTTCTGTGTCTCTGTTAGACACAGAGAACTTACTGATGACAGAGAGCAATTTGAAGCATTAATTACCTGTGTTTAAAATCATTTACTGGAAGGTGCTGCAGGAACCTGAAATATCATTCTGTGCCAGGCACTGCAATAGCAAAGGAATCCACACAACCACCCAAGTGAGACACTGGAGAGACTATCCACTCCCTGCTCCTGATCAGTGCAATTAGTGCATTCTAAGAATCTTCTTCAGCCTTAGTCAGCCTCTGTGTTCTCTCCTGTTTGTTAGAAATGAGCTCCTGCGTACACTGACTCACAGGCAGGAATGAATTTCATTATCTCATTTTACCTTGAGAAATTACACTCCTTTGGATCACCTGTAATGGGTTTTCGGCCAAGTTTTTCCTTTGGGTTTTACACTGCATGTTCAGGAGTTTTGTTTTGCCCAATCCCCCTGCTAGAGCAGGATCCCCTAGATCCAGTCACACAGGAACATGTCCAGGTGGGTTTTAAATATCTCCAGAGAAGGAGACTCCACAACCTCCCCGGGCAGCCCTTTCCAGTGCTCTGTCACCTTCACTGGGAAGAAGTTCCTTCTTGTATCTATGTGGAACCTCCTCTGTTCCAGCTGACACCCGTTGCCTCTTGTCCTATCATTGGATGCCACTAAGCAGAACCTGACCCCATCCTCCTGACACCCGCCCTTTCCATATTTAAAAACATTAATGGGGTCACCCCTCAGTCTCCTTCTTTCCAAGGTGAAGAGATCCAGTTCCCTCAGCTTTTCCTCAACAGAGATGTTCCACTCCCAGACCATCTTCATGGCTCTGCACTGGACTCTCTCCAGCAGTTCTGTGTCCTTCTGGAACTGAGGGGCCCAGAACTGGACAGAATATTCGAGACGTGGTCTCACCAGGGCAGAGCAGAGGAAGAGGAGAACCTCTCTCAATCTACTAATCATACCCCTTCTACATACAAGAACTGGTACACAGGGAGGGAGGAAATCACTGGATCTGTTTATGAATGTCAGAAACGATCTAGACAAAACAAAGAACATGTGGAACTGCTATTATTTTTCTTATTAATTAAAAGTACATGTACACGTCCTATTATTTGGAGCTGGGACTTTGGGGCTCTTGGGGCTTTGGCTGCCTGAGGCTGCTCACAGGGGCCCAATCATTATGAGGCCAACGAGAGGGGCAGGCTGGTGGCCATAGCTGTGATGCATTGTGTTGCCTGCAACATTACAATGGTTGCATCACCTCTGGGTATCGGGGCAACAGCAGTCAACACTGTCGCACAGTTACACTACAGCCTTGAGCAGTGGTGAGTGTGGACGTGTGGGAGCTGCTGAGGAAGCAAAGCCAGTGGAGACTCACTCTGAGATTTACCTGGTATGTCATGGACCCTGGTGCCTTTGCTAGTAGGTCATGAGGTGGGGTCTGTTCTTGGTATAGGTCAGCTCTTCATTTTGCCATGGGCCAGTTGTTCATCCCAAGGGGCTAAAGGAACTGACTTTGGTGGGATTGATAGGGGCACTGCTGCACTAGGAGCCCAGGGGATATTCTGATACCGTGAGATCTGCTGTAGGAGCAGAAAATGTTCAACGGAAAAAGAAAAACAGATCTGCTCTGCCTCCATGTCTTGTTGTCCTTGCAATGGTTATTTATGGCTTTTGTGCCTGCTGAGGGTGTCACATCCACACTTGGTGTGATACAGACTTCTGACGCTGGCAGTTATCCACCACAGCTTAGACTGGGATGGTTTGGGGTCCTCGTGTCCTATCAGTGTCACCCAATATTGTTTAAAATAGCTCTGTTTCTGCCCATTGTGCAAGAAGATGATTCTTCAGACACAGGCTTCAACCTTCCCACTGAGAGGAATCTGAGGCTTTGCTGCCCTTCGGGAATCACTTGCCAGGGACGTAAGAAAATGATTGAGGGTTGCCTGTTAGGAGATGCCAAGGCTGTACCTGATAGAATGAACCTCAGCAGTGCCTGAGAGCCTGTGTCAGGGATTACTTCGCATCTGAAAGAGGCTCTACCTGGATCACTGGTTTAGAACAACAGTACAGTTCTGATGTGCAGCCCGAGTGCTTTTGGGAAGTATTACCTTGGTTTCTTTTGGGGGCACAAAGCTCCTGCTTTGGGAGCACCACAACTCCAGCTGATATATACAAATCCTAACTGATTTCTGCTCTTGCAGATATTCCTGAATCATGATCCTTGGTCACAGAACCAGGCTAAGTCCAAATGTCAAAACTCCATGACTGCATTTAGAGTACCTCTGATCTGCTGCTGTGCTGCCACTTGCACAGTCACGTGTAGGATGTGGCCAGAAGTGGTGGAGGCCAAACTGTTGGAATTCAATGTAAAGATGGGAAGGATTAAGCCCATGGCAGTATGTCAGTTCACCCTAATAGTTAAAACTGGGAGCAGCACTAGACTCAACCCCAGCCCAATAGCACCATCAGTAGACATGGCAGGTTCTGGTCTTTGACTACCAAATTCCTGTGATGAGGTCAGCCCCTCTTCCCCTCGTACACAGAATCAAAGAATGATTGAGGCTGAAAAAGTCCTCTGAGCACATCCAGCACAGCCCAGGACCTAACATCACCACAGAGGCTGCTGTAGTCCTATTTACCCAATTTGAAACACACGACCAAGCTGACAAGCAGCACCACTGAGAAGAGAGCTCTGAGTAACAGATTTCTGAGCACATCCCAACCGACACCTTTGTTATTGAGATCGAGCTGGAGGGTGCATCCTGGACTTCAGGATGTTGTCCCTTAAATTTATCTGAGTTGTTTAGTCAGAGGGTTCTAGGCACCCCGAAACGTCATGAAGCAAAGAGTTAGTTTCCTGCGCCAAAGTGCAGAACTGCATGAGGAACAGCCTCCAGTTAATACTGCAAAGCTCTAAAAATGCATCTGAATGTCTACAGAGGGTATCGGAGGGAGGGATCAGCATTGGGAGGGGCTCTTGGGGCTTTGGCTGCCTGGGGCTGCGCAGAGTGGCCAAATCACTGTAGGGCCAATGAGAGGGGCAGGCTGGTGGCCATGGCTGTGATGCGCTGTGTTGCCTGGCACTGTCTTCCTCCTTGTGTCCCTGAAGCACGCCATGGGCACACCTGCCACCTGGAGCTAGGCATCACAGCAGAGATGCCAGCCAACGACCCCTGGCATGGAGCTGGAGTGCACCTGCACAAAGGAGAAGCTTGAGGAGAACACAGTCTGCTTCCTCCACCTCCCCGAGGACACGCTGTGGAGAAACCAGTGTCTCGGCCTCCTACAACCCCCCTGCACCAGCTGCCGTTGTACGGACGGTCTTCTGTGGACTGGGCATCCCACACAAATCCCTTCCCTATCTGCCTGCTGTTCACATGTTCTGTGACAGTACAGTTGAGTGTTTCTGTGTGTTAGTGTTTGTGCCACTGGAGCTGAGCACCTTGCAATAAAGAATCCTGTTAGCTGAGCTTGTGGGTGTTGTTGTGACTCTTGGCTTTGCTGTCATGGGTCTTGCCCTGAACTATCCCACGGGAACCATCATGTTCAGTGAGGAGTGTGGAAAACACAACCTAGAATCATAGAATCATAGAAACATTTGGGATTGGAAGGGACCTAGTCCAATCCCCTGACACAGCAGGAACACCTAGACCAAGTCACACAGGAACACATCCAGGTGGGTCTTAAATGTCTCCAGTGAAGGAGACTCCACAACTCCCCTGGGCAGCCTGTTCCAGGGCTCACCCTCACCATGAAGAAGTTCCTTCTGATATTTATGTGGAACCTCCTATGTTCCAGCTTACACCCATTGCCCCTGGTCCTATCACTAGATGACATTGAGAAGAACCTGGCTCCAACCTCCTGACACCCACCCTTCAAATATTTATAGACATTAATGAGGTCACTCCTCAGCCTCCTCTTCTACAAGCTCCCTTAGCCACTCCTCATAAGGGAGGTGCTCCACTTCCTGAGCTTCTGGGTGTTGTCATGACTCTTGGCTTTGCTGTCGACCTCCCTGGGCAATCTGTTCCACAGCCTCTGCACCCTCTCAGGGAGGAATTTCTGCCTCAGACCTAAACAAGCAGATTAGAAGCTGGCTGATCAGCCTTGAAGTAGAACAAATAAAATAGCTCCCCCTCTCACTCTACCTGAGATCAGTCTTTGGTCTGAGTGCCTTCTGGATGGATAAAGTATATTTTACAAGAACAAATAAAATAGTGGATTTTTTCCAAGCTACCTACTCACGTACCCAAACTAATTTTCCTTCTCACTTCCCCATCTCCTTTCTCACTCTCATACAGCTGAAACTTGAGCTGGAAAAGCCCCCGTTACCTCCTCATCAGAAAGCAGGAACAGCATTCCATGTTTATTAATGAACCTGCACTAAACATCTTTCTCTGTAACCAAGCGAAAACCCAAAGTTACTGAGAGGGGGAGAGAGAGAAAGAGTGATATTATAGAAATAAATACAACATCAGCCTCAATAAGCCAAGAGGAACACATAGATTTTTCACTTCCCGTTCACCAGCATCTGCAGTGGAGAAAAGATAAAGTCTCATCAGGTTCTGAGTGCTGCTGGGGAATAGACTAATCCCAAATACTTCTTTAGGGTTTAATTCTGTTTAACAATATTGGTTTAACAATATATACCCAGTTAGGAGGAAGGAATTAAAATGGGGGGTTGTTACTGCCACTGTGTTGGGACGTTTGGCAGACTGGAGGAGTATGATGAGCAGGTATTTGTGTGCACGAGGCTGGGCTCAGCGATGCCCGGGGTGGTTACAGTTAACCTTCACTCCCTCTGCTGGCTCTCAGGCACCAGAGCAAAGACACTATTTTGTTTAGGTCCTACAAAACCAAACTGTGTTTACTCTGACCTATGGCAGCATTTGACGAAACCTTGACACATGAAAGCCGTTCTGAATAGGCTGTGAATGTTCACTGAAGGTTTGGGTCTCCCTGGGCCTTCCAGTCACACTCTGGGGTTCCAAGTAGCCAAAGAAAATGTTGATCCAACAGTCAACACTTCAATGTACTCATTGTCAGCCTTGAATTTGATGTCAGAGTGAGAATCTGACATCACCAGGCTTTCATGAGAAAAAGGAGAACATCCGATGCAGCTATTTAGCCAAAACTGAATATTCTCCAGAGGAAATCAGGACCAGTCACCATTTTCAAGATGTGTGAAGTACAACCCCTCAGCCCATCGTTCTTGGCTCTTGTTTTCTGTTAACAATTGTGGAATTAGTAGAAAACCAAGGATACTTGGAACCATTCTGCAGCCCTCTGCAAGAACAATCCTGCTATCAGCTTCTAAACCACAAAGGTCTTTTCCAGCCTCACAGCCAGCCCTTTTGCTCCTCCGTCATAGTAGTCACCACAGCTGATAGCTTTGTCCACCTCAGTTTTGCAGCCCCCAGCTCGGCAGTCACTGCTGATGAGTACCTCTGCCTCCCAAACTAACTCAGCACTGGGGTTTCCACCAGATCACTTTTGGAGTGATCCAAGTATCCTGTACTTATCTTGAACATGTTTTAGAAGGGTCTGGTTTTATTTCTTCATGATTCTCCATGGAACAGCCACCTCCAACAGCAAGACCAGTTTCTCCAGTGCTGCCCACATAGGTCTCTGCTGACATGGTTGTGTAGAAAGCACAGACCTTCTCTCCCAGGCCACCTTCTCCTGAAACTTCCCTGACACTGTGAAGACACCATCAGCCCTCCTTGGAGTTGTTGGTAAGGTCAGCACTGAAGGAAAAGCCTTGGACCAGGAGATCTGAACACCAACTCATTACAGTTTCTCTCAGTATCTGCAGCAAAACCTACAGACATCCTGGTAGATAAAAGAGAGAAGAGAAAGCTCAGAAAGAATCAATTAACACCCTCTCCTCACTTTAAACTCACATCTGCTCCTCCCAGGTAGTCTGTTTCCAAATGGCAGGAGGCAGAGATGGTAAAATAAAAATGGTTATGTCACACTGGAAGAGCAGCCACTGCCAGCTACTGCAATCAATAACAACAGAAAAGCCTCCAGGAGCCCCACACAGCGTTGTCGAGAGACAAAGGTTACGCCAATGACAAACAGACCTAACGCATTCCTCTCAGAGCCAAACGGAGCCCAGATCTGACACACAGGCTATTCTCCGGACAGCATGAAGCACTAGGAAAGACTGCAGAGAGAGAAAATAAAAAATAAATTATTTTAAGGAGTCTTAGAATCACCTGGCAGGTTGGTGTTCTCTGGCTACACTGGCGGCTCCGACAAGGTGACCTTCTGCTCTTGTGAAGCAGAAGTAACAGGATCTCACAGAGCACAGCTGAGAAAGTCATTAGAGAGAACAGCAGCTACCAAAATCTGA
The DNA here is from genome assembly GCA_013400115.1 of Rhinopomastus cyanomelas. Taxonomy (NCBI): domain Eukaryota; kingdom Metazoa; phylum Chordata; class Aves; order Bucerotiformes; family Rhinopomastidae; genus Rhinopomastus; species Rhinopomastus cyanomelas. The sequence goes on from VXBP01007531.1 coordinate 1,404,804, forward strand.
GGAGCTTCTCCTTTAATATATCAAAGGAAGCCCCCTTGAGGCAAAAACAAATAAAATTAAACTACTCCCAGAAGAACCAGATGTCACATGGGACTCTACAGTCTGTAAAGAGGTAGAAGGATGACATTGTCCTGGGCTAAACATAAACCCCCAGGTCAAGTGTCCTCCAGACCCTCAGGCCTATGGCACGGATGGTGATGCAGTAAGGGATAAGTTGTCCCACAAAGGAAGTACAGTGAAACCCACCACTGCTGTGTGTAGTACATTCACTTGGCAAGTATAGAGAGCAGCCTGAACTACAGTCCCAGGAGGTCTCAGGTCTGTGTTACTGTGTAGTACAAAGTCCACGGAGAAGATAAAACACAGGCAGTTGAGAAATCCCTTCTCAATTCAAAGCTCCATTTCCTCAGTCATTCCAATGACCATGTGTTGCAGCTTCACTCCAGCAGAACCAACTCTAGTGATGAAGAGCTCTCAGTTAATAACTGCTCTTTCAATCCTGTATTTGTGCTGAAGGGGAGTCAGGATTGCTCAGCGTTAGGATTTTTTCTGATGCATGTACAAACACAACTGGGACACTCAATAACTCCACAGGTCCTTCAGATCAGAAATGAGGAACAGGACTGCAGTGACTGACAGTAGGTCTGACCCACAACTTTCAGCTGAAAAGACACTCAGCTTTATGAGACTAAGTCACAGTGGCCCATGAAAGGTTCCAATCCACTCTGTTCTTGCACTTCATTAGTCCAAATCAAAACTCTTAAAGATGAATTCTTCTAAACCTCTGAATTACTGAGTTGGATTCCTTGTAGTTTTCAGTCCCACACTAGAGTCATAAAAGGTTAACATGTAAAAGTTTAAGGGTTTAACTAAGTCATCAGGAGAACAACAGTACTCCCACCTAGATAAAATTTAATGCAGGGGTTATCTTCTGTGAAGTGCTCAAAATAAAACGAACAGCAGTCTGGATGAAATAAAGGCTGCCTCGGCCATCCGCAGTGGTGCTCCGAGAGCAGAGGGTCTGAGCGCAGTGGAAGGGATGCGGGTGCTCGGCTCGCAGTGCATTAGTGCTCCATCACCTCGCCAGGCAAACTGAACCACGACTCAAAGCACTCTGCAGCCAGGCCCCTCTGGAGACAGTGTACCCAGTGCTTTCGGAAGAGAAGTTTAGAAGATTCTTCCCTTTCTGTTGGACAGCCCCCTTGGGTCTCCAGAGCTCATGCATTATGGAGCAGATCTTAATGGAGAATGGATGCCTAAGTGCTGCCTGCTGAGCCACTCAGCTCCCACCAGCCATCGCTGCCCCGTGCTTTCTGCTTTCCATCTCATCTCTGCCAATTAGACACCAATTTGATTTCTGTTCTATCTCTATGAACCCCATTAAAACCCAGTTCTGCTTATTACCAGCCACTTTCCTTAAATTAAACTACTTTCTCTCTAAGGGTTCTCCCAGATTCAGAGGCAAATCATTCTGCGATTACCTGACATGTTGCCAGTCCAAGCTGCTTGGACATGGTTTAGTGGTGACCCGGCTGTGTTGGGTTGAAGGCTGGACTTGATAAGCTTAAAGGTCTCTTCCAACCAAAGAGCATCTGTGATTCAGTAACTGGTTCCCCCTGCTTTGCTTTGAGAAAGAGCTTCCAGCTCACTGTCACCTCTTCAGAGTTTTCCAACCTGTCCCTGTGTGTCCCCCTTTGCCTCACTTCATACAAAATGATGATTCTGAAACACAAATGCCCTCAAGTGAGGTCTCTGCTGTCACAGGATACCAGAATATTCTCTGTAGCACTGGCCATGCAGACATTAGCTCTAATGGTGGTCTCTAAAATGCATTGGTGATTTAACTTCAGACAGAAAGATGCTCATTAAATATTTGTCACTATCAATCAGCAATTCTTAGCCAACAACCCCTTCATGAAGAGTCACCCAGTTTAAAAGAGCTTTGTAGCTACATCTTAACCTTCTTTAGCTGAGAACTTGTGGAATCTTATGAAGATTATAGATGTTGTTACTGACACAGAGGAATGTGAGTGGGTTCACAACTTCTCCTACAAAAAAGAAAGGGACAAAAGAGAAATATTTTCTTGCAGAACATGAATAATTGCAGAATAATTGCAGAACATGAATAATAATGACTCCTTGGAAAAGAAGTAGCTTCAAGAGGGTATAGCAGGGGTCTCATCTTCACATCTTTTACAGGGATGACTACAGCTGTTAAAACCAGAACACTGTTAGTTTGAGAGTTATGTCAGTGTACCTGGATAACAGCAAGAGTTATATAACAGCAATGTCTCCCCTCCATGAAGAGAGGAGCTGCTTCCCTCTCCCTGCTGGTTAGACATCCCTGGTCTTCATTACAAGTGGGTATGAAAACATTTTCTATTAAAAGATGGTGCACTCTTACAAACAACTGGGAAACACAAGGTGCTTCTGCTCTGGAGGAGACTCTATCATGGCAGAACTACCTTTGAAAGTAAAGAGTACTTAAACTCTAGTACATGGACACTGAGGCTGCTTCAAAAGAGACAGTGAGGACTGATGCAGACACAAACATTTCTCTCCCCAGGAAGGCTCTGTTGGGAAAAGGTTGATTCCTTATTGAGATTGGAGGAACAACAGACTTTCATGGTAGGAGCTGGGGCTGGTTAGTCTGCAGAAAAGGAGGCTGAGGGGAGACCTTGCTGTCTGCAACTGCCTGACAAGAGGGTGGAGAGAGGTGGGGTTTGGTCTCTTCTCACAAGGAACAAGCAACAGGACAAGAGGAAATGGCCTCAAGCTGCCCCAGGGGAAGGTTAGGCTGGCCCTGAGGAAAATCTTCTTCCTGGAAACCGTCCTCACGCTTTGGAACAAGCTGCCCAGTGAGAAGGTTGAATTGCCATCCCTGGACATGTTTCCCTGGACATGTTTCCTAGTCGTGGAGATCTGGAGCTCCGTGACCAGGTTTAGTGGTGGGTAGGGACAGCTGGGTTAATGATTGAACTGGATGAGCTTGAAGGTCTTTTCCCACCTAAATGATTCTACGATCTCAGATGGAAGTGGTTTTGCTGCCACATGACCTGCTGGCAGATACATTTTCATAGAATCATAGAATCATAGAATCATTCGGGATTGGAAGGGACCTCGAAAGATCATCAATCCACCTGCAACAGCAGGATCACCTAAACCCAGTCACACAGGAACCCGTCCAGTCGGGTCTTGAACATCTCCAGTGAGGGAGACTCCACAACCCCCCTGGGCAGCCTGTTCCAGTGTTCCGTCACCCTCACCGTGAAGAAGTTCCTTCTCAGGTTGATGTGAAACCTCCCATGTTCCAGCTTACAACCACTGCCCCTCGTCCTATCACTACATGACACCGAGAACAGCCCAGTTCCATCCTCCTGACACCCACCCCTCAAATATTTGTAGACATTAATGAGGTCGCCCCTCAGTCTCCTCTTCTCCAAGCTCAAGAGACCCAGCTCCCTCAGCCTCTCCTCGTAAGGGAGGTGTTCCACCTCCTTCATCATCTTCATTGCCCTACGCTGAACTCTCTCCAGAAGCTCCACATCCCTCTTGAACTGAGGAGCCCAGAACTGGACACAATACTCCAGGTGTGGTCTCACCAGGGCAGAGTAGAGGGGGAGAAGAACCTCTCTTGATCTGCTAACCACCCCTCTTCTAATCCACCCCAGGATGCTGTTGGCCCTCTTGGCCACAAGAGCACATTGCTGGCTCATAGTCATCTTGTTGTCCACCAGGACCCCCAAGTCCCTTTCCCCTACACTACACTCCAACCGGTCAGTCCCCAGCCTATACTGGTACCTGGGGTTGTTCTTGCCCAGATGCAAGACTCTGCACTTACTCTTGTTATAGCTCATTAGATTTTTCTCTGCCCAGTTCTCCAGCCTGTCCAGATCTCGCTGAATGGCAGCACAGTCTGCAGGGGTGTCGGCGACACCACCCAGCTTTGTGTCATCAGCAAACTTGCTGACAGTGCATGCCAATCCCTCATCCAAGTCATCAATGAATAGATTGAACAGGACCGGTCCCAGCACCGATCCCTGGGGCACTCCACTAGATACAGGCCTCCAACTAGACTCTGTCCCATTGACCACCACTCTCTGACTTCTACCCTGTAGCCAGTTTACAATCCACCTCACTACCCGAAAATCCAGGCCACACTGCCTCAGTTTGGCTGCAAGGATGCTGTGAGAGACCGTGTCAAATGCCTTACTTAAGTCAAGATAGATGACATCCTCTGCTCTGCCATCATCCATCCACCTGGTTATGCCCTCATAAAAGGCTATCAGGTTGGTCAAGCATGACTTTCCCTTTGTGAAGCCATGCTGACTGTCCCTAATGACCCTCCTGTCCTTGATGTGCCCGGAAACAGCCTCTAGTACAAATTGTTCCATCACCTTTCCTGGGATGGAGGTGAGGCTGACCGGTCTATAGGTACCCGGGTCTTCCTTCTTTCCCTTTTTAAAGATTGGGGTAACATTTGCTATTTTCCAGTCCCTAGGCACCTCTCCCATTCCCCAGGACCTATTTTACTCGTAATATTCTTGGCACAGTAAAGTGTGTGCAAAAATCATAACATGGTGTCTTCCTTCTGCTCAGGCGTTCTCATCTTAAAGTTTCTAAGTGAAGAGATTTCCTCTTTGATCACCTCTACACAAGGCCAACAGTAGTAACATTCCAGGCTGTTACCTGGCATCTGCTGAGCTGCTCTGCTTTTATTCTCTGGAATCCATCCACAAAGAAGGAAGAGAGCCAGACTAGAACAACTGAGAGGCCACAACTGATATATAGGAGGTAATTAAAACTTGTTTTATAGGTTGAAATACTCTTTGGGGCAAGAACAGGTCTGGCTGTTTTAAGAACTGTAGCAGACCTTTGCTGAACAGAGAAATGAGCCGCAATTGAATACACAACAGTTAATGATAAATGAAATTCTGTTTTATAAAGTAGATATCTCACACTGCAGCCTGGCAGCCTGGAAATAACACACAATAAATTGTATTTTTCACTCATATCTGGTCACCTCCTGCCCTGTTCTGACCTCCTGCACAAGGATTTGCCCTATTCCAGAATCAGGAGCGGGAAGGAATCTAAACTGACTTGAGAAAGACCTCAGTAAAAATACCAGTGTGCTGTGCAAAACATGCCGAGTAAGCTCAACATGTCTGGGTGCTTAAGGTCTCCTCTGCAGCCTGCAGCAGTACCCACTGCTCCAAATCCAGGCAAATGGATAAATCCTTCAAATGCCTTCCAAATAACACACTTCAGGGAGGAAACATAAGACATAACCAAGATGACACATAGGTGAGGTTGTCTGAAGATGGGGAAGTAACACTGGTCACTAATTAGTATGGCAAGGTCAAACACAGGAGCCCAACTTTCCTTCTAGCAACAGAAGTTTTCTGTCTTCACTGGACACCACCATTTCTATCTTACCGCCTCCTGAACACCTTGTATCCTCAGAATATGTACGATGGAGCTACTGCTGTAATAATGCAGCTCCCTGGGTCAACATGCATTGCAATATGCATGTAAGACACTCTGGAGTCGATGGAGCATCAGCAGTGCTGCTGGGTGGGGACGAAGGGCAGAAGTTTCCACATGGACAAGACCAGCAGGATGAGCTACATCACCCAGTCTGACACACACATGCACACGCACACACGCAGAGAGGAAACGCACTTCTCCCTCAAGCTGGTAGCAAAAGTAGGCTTTCTGTGTTAAATCTTTATAAAATCTCAATGAGCACAATGTCCTCCTGGTCTAACCCTCTGACCACCAACACCAGAGTCAACAGTTTCTGACAAACTATGTCACATCCTGATCTTAAGAGAAGGGAGTGACTCAGGTTCATGGATTCACTTGGAGTCGAATTAAAGACTTAGTTAAGGAATTAATCTCGCTTGTTGTTAAACAAGGTCTGACAAATTTTTGGCCCACATCCTAACAAACACAAGGCAATGTAATCAAAGGTACCTTTTAACAGCTCCAGGTATCACTGAGGTCCTCAGCTCCAGAGGTGAGTGACAGTGGATGGGAGAGGTTGACAGAAGAGCAGGCCAGTGCAGCCCTGAAGGCACAAAAGGCCTCCAGGCCTTTTGTAAGTAATGTCAAGGAGATGGGAGTGAAGCAGAAAGAGGGAAAAAAAGAACTTGCTTGAGCAACACACACACACACACACACATACACAGAGTGTAGCTGGAAAACCAGGACAATGAGTCTCTGGTACAAAGGAAATAAATGCTGCCCAGGAGGTCTCCATGCTGCATTCTTTGCCTGTACACAGAAATGCCACCCTATTGTTTGAAGTGGTCAGGATGGCACCTTATCTAATGTGAACATCACAAGGCCTTCAGAGCAAGGGGCCAGTGCGGATTCTATTTATAGCCCAAACATTAAGAGCCTTTTGCTTTTGGGACAGGACAATTTGAGTTCTATCTCCAGCTCACCACAAAGCCCTGAGTGACTATAAAATGCAGTGGTGACATCTGTGCAGTTTCAGAGGCCACAGATTGTTTCCATATCCTAATTACTACATCCCACTACAATGAAGAAAAATTGCTTTTTTCCGAGTCATGGATGTGACAGAAAGATCTCATGGTTCAAGTAAAGGACTCACAAACCCAGAGACCAGGATTTTTTAATCCTTCCAACTATACTGCTGACTGCCAGTACAGTAACACTCACTTTCCTCCACAGAGTCTTGGAGGACTTAACAAATCAGTGATCATAAAGCATTCTGAGGTCCTAATTTAAATGCCTCACACTGATAGAAAATAATAAAATACCCTGTGAGTAGATTTTTTTATTATCACAAATTAGGCAGCTGGAAAAGAGCAGACACTACATTTATTCTGTATGGCTGATTTTTCACGTTAACTTCATTTTTAGAGTACCAAACTGTTGGGGGTACTATGCAGTGTTTGGATTTCTAGAAGCATAATCCTTGATTAAATCATGGTTATGTGAAAAAAGCTCTGTACAAGATAACGTTCAGTTCCTGCAGCTCTGCCAGCACTCCAACTTCTTCTTGGGAAACACTGAATTTCATGGGAATTCTTAGGCAACAGCTGGCAGGATGAGGCATGATACTCATAGCAAAAAATAGACACTCTGGGTGTGGGATGAGGAACAAGGGCAAAGGACATGTGCCTGGGAGCCCAGGTACCGGCTGGTGCAGGAGCACCTGTGGGGCAGCACACTCTTTAGAAGCGTTTTCCATCCCACAAGTCACAATGGACTGCAAAAGCTGTTCTAGAATCACTGAGTTGTTTAGATTGAAAATTACCTTCAAGATCATCCAGTCCAATCATGAAAAAAAGGGTGTCCCAAGGCCACCACTAAACCCTGTCCCTGAGCTCCATATCTCCAGGACTGGAAAACACGGCCAAGGATGGTGATCCCAGCCCCTCCCTGGGCAGCCTCTTCCACAGCCCGAGGGCTGTTTTCAGGAAGAAATTGCTGCTCAGGGCCAACCTGAACTTCCCCTGGGGCATCTTGAGGGCATTTTCTCTTATCTTCTAGAGAAGAGACCATCCCACACCTCTTTCCACCCTCCAGTCAGGCAGCTGCAGACAGCAAGAACATCTCCCCTCAGCCTCCTTTTCTCCAGTCTAACCAGCCTCAGGTCCCTCAGCTGCTCCTCACCAGGTTTGTTCTCCAGACCCTTCCCCACCCCTGTTCCACTTCTCTGGACCTGCTTCAGACCCTCAATGTCCTTTTTGTATTAAAGTGCCCAAATCTGAACCCAGTTAACAAGATTTATTAGACACAGGTTTTTAAAGGAACAAAATATTGCTGCATGAGACCCTCCACTGAATCTCTAGAGCCAGAAAACAAAAAATGCTATGAAAAACCCTTCCATGTCCCCTTCGTTTGGTTGTGTCCAGAAAAAGACCCTCCATACCCTCTGCTCTTAAGCCTGTCCTGAACAGGAGTCAGTCCGAAAGGACTGCAGACCCGCAGCAGCTGCTGGGATCCACCACCTGGAAATGCAGGTATTTCCCTGTTCCAAAAATCCCACCTCACAGTGTTTAGGTGGGGGATCTCCAAAGCGTGAGTCACAAAGGTGCCACTTCTGGCTGAAGGAGCTCAACCAACTCGTTTTTGTCAGCATCAGATGCAAAATCAGATCACTGGGGTCTTGGTCCCAGTTCCATCCACAGATACCCAGTCTGTCTCTCTCCAGTGGAGCTCACTCTGACATTTTGCAATACACAGCTAACTGTGCACTGACACTGCAGTGGTGACTCCAGATCTTTGCAACCTGAACTCTGCAGGATAAACAAAAAGCAGAAAGGAATCTGTTGTCCCCTGAGCATTAGCAGTTCCTGAAAAGAGCAAAGGGGGACTTGCTCCACTCTGGTCAGAAAGGAACCCTGTGAGGGAGTGACTGGGGGGCACTTCAGATCTCATAGTAAAGAAACACAGCACAAATTGACTTTTCATAAAGGTCAAGTGAAAAATTGGATATCTTAAGGCTGCTGAGCGTTTCTACTCCCTGCTCAGTTCTGTTTACATTTAGAAAGAAAGAGGAGAAAAATATCATCACGTCCAGACTAACAGATGATCTGGCCAGGGACAAAGGGAGGAAAAAAAGACCATATTTGCAAGAATGTCTGAATATTGTCAGGAATGCCAGTTTTGGGCATCAGCAGCATCAGAAGGACATTAAGGTGCTGGAGTGGGGCCAGAGAAGGGCCACCAGGCTGGAGAGAGGGCTGGATAACAGGCCCTATGGGGAGCAGTTGAGGGAACTGGGATTATTTAGTCTAAAGAGGAGCCTGAGAGGAGACCTCAGTTACCTAAGAGGAGGCTGTAGCGAGGATGGTGCTGGTCTCTTCTCCCAAATTACTAATTATAGGACGAGAGGAAATGGCCTCAAATTGCATCGGGGAGGTTTAGATTGAATCTTAGGAAGAAGTTCTTTCCTGAGAGAGTGGTTGGGCATGGGAACATTGAATCACCATCCCTGGAGGTGTTGAAAAACCGAGTAGCTAGAGCACTTGAAGCCATGGTCTAGGAGTTAGGGAGATGCTGGACTTGCTGATCCTGGAGATCCTTTCCAGTCATGGTGATGGGGATTGGACTAGATGATCTTTCGAAGTCCCTTCCAATCCCTAATGATTCTGTGATGCTGTGAATTACAAATAACACTGTTCTAGTGATGTTCCTCGATGGAAGCTCTTTCACAAGCCATTGCAACTGTAATAGAATCAGTCCAATGTGGGTTGAATACAACCCAAAGGTTCCAGCACGCGCTCTGGGTTTGTGAGCCGGTTATGTGCTGAAGCAGGTATTTCAGACTTCTGATTCATCCTCTAGGGTAGAGATACATCATGTAACAAATAATAACTGCACTGAAAATTGTATTTCACATTCCTTTCACATGGCTTAACGCACATCCCGTGTGAGCTGGGCTCTGCTGCAACTCAAAAAAAGCAACAAGAAAAGAAAATCCTGAAGCTGATGTAACCAGAACCAGTTTGAATCATCATGCAGCGGGGCACTTTCACCCTGCGCTGGGCTTTGTGCTGGATCCACTGCTGTGTCAGGACACTGAGGTTCTCCTCCTCCTCCTCCAGGTGAACCCAACATTAAGCCCAAGGACACCACAGCCAAGCAGAAAACCAGCTTTTTTTGCTTCCTCCCCTATAGCTCCTCAGTCCTCTCCTCTCCCTGCCCCTCTGTGTGTTGGCTGGGGATGGAGGTCTCTCCCTTTCCACAGATCACAAACACATTGCAGCCAGGGCTGAACAAGCTCTTCTGAAGAAGCCACTGCCCCATCGAGCCCTTCTAGTCCTCTCTTACATTTCCCAGCCAGGCAGATCGAGGTTGCTGGGTCTCTAATCCCCTCCTCACAGTTTCACATACAAACCTTGGCTTTAACATTTGGATATGTTTCCTGCCTTTTTTTCCCCCTAAATACTCTTTTGAAGCCAAGTTGCTGAGTGAATCGTAAAGGCAGAGAATTCCAAGAGTGTTAGATTCTCTGCTGTTCCCAGGGCAGGTCTGGGCCAAAATAAACCCCACTGTGCCAGCAGTGGTTCCTTAGAGCCAAACCCCAGGCATCAGGCACTGTGGTGAACCAGCTCCCATTTCCCTTCACAGATAAACCCTCCTCAGAGGCCTCTCCAGTTGCACCCCCTCCCCACATTTTCCTTGAGTCACAAAAGAGCCAGCAGAACAGAAAAGGGTGAGAACGTAAATACTCTCTGCCCAGAACACATCCTGCTCCACTGCAAAGCTTTTCCATTCCCTCCCTTAGTTCTATATCTCAGCAAAGCGCTTGTTCCCAACTTCCCCAAGCAGCGGTTTATACTGGGCCCTCCCCTCCACCACTCCTGTTCTCATCGAGAACGTGGATGCTTCAATTAGATTCTTGATAAAGAACGCAGGGAACAGATGGTCTCTGCTTCAGTGATTTGGGTCTGCTTCAGGATTTGGGTCAGACAGAACTGAAGGTCAACATCCACCCAGGCAGAGAGCTCTCAGGGAGAGATGTGTCACCAAAGCCAGGCATTACACTGAAAGTATGGGATCCACTTATCTTCTGGAGAAAGAAAGAGTAATCTTAACATTTAAGCCACACTAAGAAACCTGTCATGACCTGATCGATCAGAAAAAGGACAGGCTGGATCAGGTTAAAAATTATTCCAGCTTTAAAGATTTGATAGGATTTTCTCCAAAATATCACACTAATTTTAAGTATTTTTCCCATATTTACCTCATTCTTCCAGCCAACATCAGTGAACACCCATTTTCCATAAGCATTTACACCAGTAATTCTGGTGTCCTGGCAGTGCTGGGTCACAGGTTGGACTTGGTGATTGTAAAGGTCTTTTCCAATCAAAGAGATCCTGTGATTCAGTGAGTATCGTGTTTTCAGAATGTGAATTTCAAATGTTTCTGGGCCAAAGCCCTTAGGGGAATTGTCTGAGCATTTGATCCCACAGCATTCCATCATGGACTGAAGTGTCTAGGCCTGAATGAGAAGGCAAAGCTGTTGAGTCCTCATTCTCCCACTCACAGACACACACAGGCACTTTTTGATAATTGGTTCCCTCTCATCACAGCCCCTCCCTCTTGCCTTCCTCTCCCCTGCATTTATTTCTTAGCGCACCCAGCTCAGTACCACCCGCTGCAGCAATCCTTCGCTTCTCAAGGGCAGTAACAGCAGAAGGGACTTCTTCATTCAATAAAATCTCCAACAAGTCACAGGAATTAATTAGCCTTTCCCATCCATGGATCCTTTTTTCTGTTGTCACCTCTATTCCTGTATGAATGTGACTTTTCATTCCCCTCACCGGCGTTACGACTCTCTTTCCCCGTGTGCCGCTGGACGTGCTGGAACGTGCAGCAGGAACATGATGAATGATCACCTGTCACTGCTTGTTTATTATAATTCAGACAATCAATTACACAGCCCCTAATGCCGGTTGTCCCGCTGCAAATTTACATGTTAGGCACAGACCGATGTGAAAATGGAATCTCATTTGGCAAATGTCTTTCTGTGGGTAGAGCCCGGTGATTACAGGCTGGTGGTTCCAGCAGTTGTGTTGGGCTGACAGTGCCATCACTTACTGCTCGCCACAGGTCACGCTGCTCCAAGGTGTTATTTATTGTGAGCAGAAGGCGGCTTCCGGAGGACAAAGAGGCTGCTACAGCTCAAAGGTGGGTGAGGTCGAACCTGCTGCAGGCACATGGTTTCAGCACCCATCATCTGACTTCTCGTCCCTCTGTGTGAAGCCTGGAACTCCCAACCTTCTTCTCTTCAAGACATGGCTGCCTGGTGTTTGAGGGCTACTGAGTTCTTGCACTGACGGGCAGGGCTCTGGCAGGGGAAAATGCTGGTCATGCAGCTAAATAATCCCAGCACAGCCACTGATCTAAGAAGAAGCAAAGGACTGCAGCAAAATGAGACGAGGGAAAACAAAAGGTCTCAAAACTGTTTGGTTGAAATACTGTGCAGCACTAGGTGCTGAACCTGCTGGGAGAAAATTAAGAGCATTTTACTAACTGAGTGGTTCAATCTTCGACACAGGTAGAAAAGAGGTAGAAGATCCTACAGACAAGAGCAGCTCATCCTGGGAAGGATTTGGTCAGAAGTAGCCAGAACTTCAGGAAAGGGAGGGAGGACCTAAATTCTATGCTGTGTTTATGAGCAGCTTTAAGAACATCCAGGTTTCTGTAGATGTGTCCTGTACATAGAGTGCTTCAACAGCAATGCAGTCCCATGCAAACATACCTCAGGTTAAAAGGAAGTTTCCTCTCCCTTAGAAGGGGAAGGAAGAACCTTTCCTGACTAGGAGCCAAGTGTCTAACCCCTTCCTGTTAACTGGAGAGAAGAACCCTAGAATAACAGTTAACCCAACAAAATACAAGACCAGGCTGGATGGGGCTCAGGACAACCTGCTGCTGCCTACAACAGGAGGTTGGAAATAGATGATCTGAAGTCCCTTCCAGCTTAAACCATTCTGTGATCCTATGTCCAGTCCCATGAAATCATCTTGCTGGGGCTCAGCCTTGCCATTCTCTCATACAGAAATCATCTGCTTCTCTCCACCTCCTTGTGCTCCACCCAGACAGACTGGTTTGGGTTTTGTACCGACAAACTAGTCACTCCTGGAAGATGCAGGTGGAAGATAGACAGCAACATTACCAGACTGATTTCCTAAATGCCAGTCTCAGCTGTGGGAGCAGTTGAACCCTTTCCATGCTGGAGTTCATTTGCCCCATTAACTACTTCATTCAGGTACAAGTATTTTTTATCTATTCACCATCTAACTGGTTAAAGATCTATGAGCACAGAAGTGTTAGCAGAATCTGCAGGAAAGCTGTGACATCTGTGGCAGAGAAAATAATAAACTGGATTAAATAACAGGACTAACCTCAAAGAAGGATGGCCCGTGGTTCACAGCAGTTATCAGGGTAGGTGGATTTTGGTTTTTCCCCAGAGCATCAGCACACTCAGTGCTGTGAAAGGGCTCGAGTCCTTCTTACACAGCAGAAGGTTTCCTGTGCCCCTGCAAGTGCTGCATGAGTTGGCATAAGAAAAATTCTGCTGAGGGAAAGGAAGGAAATCGAGCAATCAAGTGTGTGAGGAGTCACTGCTACCCGTGGAGGCAAGTGAATCACACTAAGCACTCAGCCTCCTGCCTGCCCCTGCACTCAGAGTGATGCACTGGTTACTACAAGGAGAAGTAAACAAACATGAGCTTTCATTGCTATGAAATCTTATCAAATAAAAGATCAAATGAAACTCTAACAAATAATCCCAGCCACTAGTTCCAGTGTTTGCATTAGGGGACACACAGGTCCTGCAGTGCTGGATCCCTAAGTCAGGCTGTTCTTCTGGGAACAGGGAGCACATCATGTCCCTATGACAAGCAGAACACCTAAAGACAAACAGCTACAGAGACCAGGGATGGCTTCTGTGCTCCCAGAGAAGAGTTTTCTCAGCCTTCTCCATCAACAACAGACTTGAAGCTTCCACAAGACTCAACTCCAAACAGAAAGACTACCAGAAAATCCAATCAATGACAGAAGTTTCTCCTCCTAAACAGGCAAATGACAAAACTGTAACCCTGTGAAACAGTCACACTGCCCTGCTCTCACGGAAAGTTCCATCCCTGCTGCCCCCAACAACCTCTCTGCAACTGGAACTTCCATTTGATTGTTGCGGTGAACTCAGGTTACACCAGGGGGTTAATTTGTCCTCACGCTAAGGTGTATTTTGCTGTTCAGAAAGGCCCTGCTGTGTTTTGCAAAACAGATTAACTCTCACATTATTTTTGGTACTTACTTGTAGCACAGTAGTCCCCAAAAGTTCTTTATCAACTCAGGTTTTGAGCATTAGATGCTATACAATCTCATGAAGAAGGACCACATTTACCCTAAAGAACTAAGAGTCCAAACAAATCAGGCAGACAAAGGACAGAGAGAGTTCACTTGTCCAAGGTCAAAGGCAGAGCCAGTAATACAATCTTCCTATTCTTATTCCATTACTGAAACCACAGACCAAAAGTGTCTTCCCAGCCTCCTCTCACCCTCTCCCCACCCCAGCTCAGCAGGGTGTAAACATCCTACAAACTACTAACACATGTGGAAAGGTCAAACACTGCCCTGCGCAGAGGATGTGATGAACCTGTCTGGGAAATGTGACCCAAGATTCTTACCAGACATCTCATATTGTCACAGGACTGGGGCATGTAAAGGGCTTGGGTTGCTCCATAAGGCTGATCTGGCCAGCACTGAACACTCCCTCCAGCGGCCCAACCTTCTGTCAGCCCTTTGACACACGGAGAGGTCCTGCAGACATTAACAGCACAGGCACACAACTGAAACTGACCTGAGACCATGTGCTTGCTGTTTCCCCATGGGCTTCCTCCTTCTCCATGGGCTCCCTCTTCTTCCATGGGGTCCCCAGAGTACACAATTCACATTACTTGACTCTAAATCTCTCTGGCCACTGAAGGAGCATCTCTCTGGCCACTGGCTGCAGGAGGCAGTGGAGGGCTTTGCCCACAGTGTCCTGGGCCTTGCTCAATTTTGCCTGGTAGGCAGGATCATCTGTTTGCCTGGTAGGGCAGGAAAAGTGCTGAGTCAGGCAGTACAGCCCAGCTGCTCACGGGACACACAGCTGTTGGGCACAAATAACCATGAAGGCAAGGACTTGTGCTCTGGAGAGAAAATAAAGCCACAACCATACTGACTCGCACACTCAACAGCAGACTCCTGGAGCTGTTGGATTAGATGGGACCTCACTCCACGCACTTTTGTTATCAAGGGCTAGAGCCGGTGCTGAGCTCTGTCTTGCCTCTTCTGGGTCTTCTGGGCTGTGTCTCGGTGACAGAACCTGGGCTGAAGCCAGAGCCATCTCCTCTCCTGATCCTGGGAAACCTGAGCTCACTATTCCATTAGGAAAGGCTGGGGGAGGCTGTGGGGCAGGTGGACAACGGGTAAAGACAACCCCATACCACAGCCTGTTCCTGGATCAGGTCATGGAACAATATCAAACAGCGCTAAAGGTTTCCTCGTGCCCATGCCCATGGTGTCCCCATTTGCACAGTAGCACCTGTTCCTGAAAACACAGCACAGGCTGTTCCCTGGCGCTCCAGCACACACCAGTCATGGCACTCAGATTCAGTAACTATTTGGATAATGCCCCAACTTCTTAAAGGGCTCCGGCTTCGCTCAGCATCACCCCATACGGAAACAGCTCCCACATGAGCTGAAGGCTAGGAGAAGGCAAAAAGCAGCAAGAGAAACTGGGAGATGCTGGGAGCTCATGAGAGAAAAGGGAACTGTCTTCTTTAGATAATCTGAGTAGGTACTGCAGGGGTTTGCTGATCTTGATGGACATCCCTCACACAGTAGCATTTATCAAGGTTCCCAAAAGGGCAGTGATTTACACTGAACTGCAGAGCCCCCTCATCTGTTGGCTGGGATGAGGGATCTTGCTGGGTCTGTCCTGAAAACCTGATGCAGGCAGAGCCCACTGGACGGTTCCTACAAGGCTAAACCACAGAATCATAGAATCATTGAATGTCTTGGGCTGGAAGGCACCCTTAAAGTCCAATCCCCTTACAATAAGCAGGGCCATCACTCATCAGACTAGATTGCCCAGAGCCCCATCCAGCCTGACCTTGAATGGCTCCCGGGACAGGGCCCCCAATCCCTTCTCTAAACAGCCTGTTCACGGGATCACAGTATCACAGTATCACAGTATTATCAAGGTTGGAAGAGACCTCATAGATCATCAAGTCCAACCTGTCACCACAGAGCTCAAGGCTAGACCATGGCACCAAGTGCCACGTCTAATCCTGCCTTGAACAGCTCCAGAGTTGGCGACTCCACCACCTCCCTGGGCAGGCCATTCCAGTGGCCAATGACTCTCTCGGAGAAGAACTTTCTCCTCACCTCAAGCCTAAATTTCCCCTGGCGCAGCTTGAGGCTGTGTCCTCTTGTTCTGGTGCTGGCTGCCTGAGAGAAGAGAGCAACCTCCTCCTGGCCACAACCACCCCTCAGGTAGTTGTAGACAGCAATAAGGATCCCCCACCCTCAGATTCAACAACTTTTTTCTTCCTGTCCAGTCTCAATCTGCCCTTTTCCAGCTTCAAACCATAACCCCTTGTCTTATTGTTCCCTGCCAGGGACTGTTCCCTGTCCCTGTGAACAGTCTTTCCCAGTCTTCTGACAGGCCCCTGTTAGGAGTTGGAAGGTCGCTATAAGATCCTCACAGAGCCTTCTCCTCTCCAGGTTGAACAACCCCAACTCTCCCAGCCTGCCCTCATAAGAGAGGGGCTCCATCACCCTGGTATGCAGGTGACAGATCTGCCAAGACCCCATGGAGCCCTGGGCACCACTCTGCCTTCAGACTGGCCCATTAAAGGTAGTATGTGAACAACCTTAATCTCAATGTACCTCTCCTCAGCCAACCAGAAGCAAGTTGCCCTTTCCCTCATCATACAGCCAGGCTACTGCCTGGGGAATTTCACATTGCAGACCCCACACCTCAATTAATTAACAGATTAATTCAGAGCAGCCCAAACTGACCCATGAGCAATGAATGTCCTGGGACAAGCTCCACTGAGCATCATATTAATGACCTCAGGAATCAAAAGCAAGAGGACAAAGTTGTTAAGAGTGGTCAGATCCCCCCCAAAAAGGCAGACAGCAGATAGGAATTTGCATAATAATTCTGTGAGCAACAATGGGCGCCCAGAAATTCTATTTAAAGGCTGTAATATTTAATTTAATTGGGAAAGTAATACAATTCCAACAGAATTTTTCAATTAAATTAATACGATGAACTGTAATGGGTATCTTTAAGTAGATAGCATGATTAACAGAAATCTCCCATAAATTACCCTTATGGATTTTTATATAAAACTGGCACAGGGCCCTGCTGTGCTGGGGACCTCCTTCCTGACTCTGGCATCCAGTTCTAATTGTATTTAAAGGAATTTCCCTGCTTGGAGAGGAACCATTTCCTCTTGGGACTGCCATCCCTCCTATCGTCTGGACCAGCAGCAATGCGATTCCAGAAAGCCACAGAGAAGTGAGGACAGGAATTGTCTTAGGTTGATGGTTTTTGTTGTCCCTGTTTGTCCAGTTGCTAGGCAAACTGAGGCTGGTCTGTGCTTGGGATCCAGAGCTGCTGCAATACACCTGATCCAGAATTAACTGCAGCTTCCTACAGGAGCCATTCCTCTTTCCAGAGCCAAACTCCAGCGAGTCCTGGGGTACCACAGCCTGTGTTTTTGGATGATACCCACTCAGCCAGCTCAATTTTATTTCAGAGATACCACACATACATTTCATACTGCTTCCCGCACAACCCACACAGAGATGCATCCAACCAGCTTTATAAATATTTGAATGAGGAACCTGCAAATAAAATAAATTCTGGATTTATTCTCATCTTAACTACTACATGAGCCTGTGGTCCCTTGGGGCAGGTACTAGAGGGAATTCTCTACAGCAATAACTTCTCAGCCTAAGTTTGGAGAATTGTGAGTCCAGCTGAGCAGTGAACCCTTTCCGAGGAGAGTGGAACTGACCCTATGTGGAGGTTAGGACCCAGCTCCCCCAAAATCAGCCTTCCAAAAACACTGACATGTTGAAGGGGTGGCTCTTTGGAGTTCTAAAGACACAACCATTAGCTGTGTCCTTTGCAAACCCAGTTCAACAAAATGTTACCCCTTTCATTGTCATGAACCCCAAAAATGTGGGCACCTCAAGAAAAGAAGGACCTTGAGGGGCTGGTGTTTGATCCAGAGAAGGGCAACAGGGTTTGGAAAAGGGTCTGGAGAACAAACCTTTTGAGGGGCAGCTGAGGAAGCTGGGGCTGGTTAGGCTGGAAAAAATGAGGATGAGGGAAGGCCACCTTCTTGTCTGCAACTGCCTGACAGGATGGTGGAGGGAGGTGGGGGTTGGTCTCTTTTTCCAAGGAACAAGTGACAGGACAAGAGGAAATAGCTTCGGGCTGCCGCAGGGGAAGTTGAGGTTGGCCCTGAGGGAAAACTTCTTCCTGGAAAGGGCCCTCTGGCCTTGTAGCAGGCTGCCCAGTGAGAGGGTTGAATCGCCATCCCTGGCCATGTTTCGCAGTCATTGAGATCTTGGAGCTCAGGGAGAGGGTTTAGCAGTGAGACATTCATGGCTGGACTGGACGATCTTAAAAGTCTTTTCCAACCTGAACAATTCTGTGATCCCAGTGGATTATACAGGCTATTCCTTTGCAAGTGAAAAGTGTTGCTGTTGTTCTTGTGGAAATCCCGTCAGCAGCTCCCTGCTGTGATAGCCAGAAAAACAACTTCCAGTGAAGCAATGGACTTGTCGCTTGCTGCCTTAAGACGTGAGATGGTTAAAGTCAAGCAGAAGGCACATTGCTGTGTTTTCTGTTTCTTTCATAAAGCACAAATAAAGTACCCTGTGGAAATATGTGAGCTGAAGTGACAGGCATCTCTTGAATGCTTTTAATTGCTGCCAAAAATAGGCTGAAGCTTTCACCAAAGTTAATGCAGACAGAATTTCCATGGGAAGTATCAGACTGATGTGAAAAGAAGTTAAAATAAAAACAGCAATTACACCCTTTCCTGAAAATCCCATTTTACCTCCCGAGAGGAAGGTACACAGACAGCACTTACCTCGCGTCAGTGGATAAGGCAAGAAGCTCAGAACGGTGCCCTACTTCTATCCCTGTACAGCAGCATCACCCCCCACCACTAGTAGGCAGATTTTAATCATCTTCTTTTCATTATCGTTACAATAGCGCCTAATAATGCCAGTCAAGGGCTGTAATCTCATTTGCTAAACTCAGCATAAAGACAGAACGCTCCCGGCGTGTTCCACAACAGCCCTCTCTGCAGTTGTGCCTCCGGAGCTTCCAAAACCTTGCGCTGCTGATCAAAATTCAAGCTGAGTTAGTGGAAGATTTGCTCCTCTGTTACAAAAAAATTAATCTTCCCTCATTGTAAATTGAATCAGGAAATGCTCCCTGGGCCAGGCACAAGGATCTCTCGTGGCCTGGCTGAGGTGCTGTGAGGCACAGCATCAGCCACATGCCACAGCTTGGGCTGCAGCCCTTGGTGCCCCACTGACAGTCCATGCCACCAGCGTTTGTGATCACCGGGTGCATCCCACGGTGGAACCAGGCACAAAACCCTTTCCTGATCTCACCAAACCTGCACCTGCCTTTCTTTCCCTCCGTTCACTGATCACCAGCTCTCAGAGGATGCTGTCCTTGATTGTCTCCCATTCTCCCCATGAAACAGGAGGCGACCAAGACATCCAGGCACTCATGTGGAAAATTGTCGCTGCCTGCTTCAGCACTGTGACCTGACCCAGAGCTCCAGCAGTGCAGGTGATTTCTCCCAGTGTGAGGTTACCGTCACTATGAGATAATTCTCTGGGACAGGCTTCTCTTGTTTCAGCTCAAAAGGTCTGCAGTGAGGGACTGCCCTGACAGAGCTCCTCGATCACATTACTGACACAGACAACCCACTAATCAGTGTTTTCTGAACACAATCCCAAAAGCCATCCTGACCAGCTGTAGCCTAAAACCTGTATTTCCTGATCACTGACAACTCCCCATTAAGTCAGTGAGTTCCCCAGGGGTGCTGGATGCAGGATCAGGCTCCTTCCAGATAAAAATACTATTTTTCCAGTTTATTTCACTTCCCTGCTATCCCAAATAAACACATGTCAGCATAAAAAGAGCCCATTAATATGTCTAATACTTTCCCCCTAAAACTACCATGATCTCACCACTTCCAAAGCCCAAAGGAAATTAAAGCAGAGCTCAAGAGGACAGCGCTGAAGGATACAACTTAAAACCCCAGAAAGCTGGGAAATTTGTGTGCAAAGGCTGCAAATCTGGGCTTGGAAGGGAAAGGAGCTTACAGTGAGCCCTAATAAAATTATTCCAGGCTGTAACCTGAAAAGAGAAAGCCTGCCTCTCAGCAAACAGGAAGTGCCACAACTTAGAGATGACCCTGCTACAAAGCAAATGTTTTGCAATGAACGGTTCCTTCCCTGCTGCCCGGTTCGCCCTGTTCTCTCTCCAGCACTCGCCCCTGTAAGACAAGGGCCAGAGCAGCACCATCTGGCTGGTGCTGGAAGTGGAACCGCTCTGCCCTGCACCCACAAACACGAGAAGAACTGAAGAACCCCACAAGGGACTGGGAACCTGCGTTTGTCTGGGTTTTCTCAGCTGTTATCGCTCAGCATAATAGAAGAGTTTACCCCCTCCCTATTAGAAGTGCCTGCGTCTTTGTTCCCCCTGGTCACTGTAACTCCAGTGCAGTAACATTTCTACTTAAAAAGTGCAGTTTAAAAATGCTTGTGCATGTGTGTGTGACGTGCAGAGCTGCTGTGCCCAGCCACTGTTCATAGGATCATAGGATCATAGGATGTTAGGGGGTGGAAGGGACCCAAGAGATCATCAAGTCCAACCCCCCTGCTGGAGCAGGACAAAACTATCCAACACAGATCACAGAGGAACACATCCAGGCGGGCCTTGAAAGTCCCCAGAGAAGGAGACTCCACGACCTCCCTGGGGAGTCTGTTCCAGTGCTCTGTGACCCTCACAGTAAAGAAGTTACCCCTTGTGTTGAGGCGGAACCTCCTCTGCTGCAACTTACACCCATTCATACTCCTGGGACACTGACAAAGGTAGCTGCACCAAGAAAAATAATAAAACCAGCATTAAACCCACCTTACCAGCTTCCCTACTTCTGCTCATCACAATTCAAAGACTGAGAGGAACCAGCAAGACAGCAGATGCTAAAGGAAGAGTTGCTCAGCTGCCCTCTACCCCTCTGACTCCTTTGAGAGAGAGACATGTGAAGTCAGGAGGGGCTGATAAGAACCACAGAGCATGTCCCATTCACCCTCTGGCAGCCATGTCCTGACTCTAGTGAGACCAGCCTCATCCAGAGGTTGCAGCACAGCTGGAGCAGCACTGCACCATCGCAAAGTGCCCTACAGCCTGGTTGGGGCACTCCTCCCACCTCCTGCTCTCAATTCAACGGCCAGACCGTCCCTGCTGACAGAGGACCATGTGTCCACACTCGCTTCAAGCACTAAGTCATCCAGCCAAGACTCTCCAATTAACTGTGGTTTTACAGAGGAAAAGGTGTGCTCAGGAGGGCTTGGCTGGGCTAACCTCAGAGAGCAGAGCCCACACTCCCCAAGGACATTGTGTTCTGCCTAACACAGGCCAAGGAGTGAACCCTTGACAGCATGCAAACCATCCACTTCAGAAGATCTTCCTCTTCTTTCGCTTGCCCTATCCCAGGACTACAACTCTAAAATAGAATTCTTGCCCCTCTGCAGCTCTCAAATTGCTTGGATCCCAAAGCTCCTTACAAACCAGATATTGGCTCTCGCTCTCCTCCGCACAGCGCGTTGCCCACAGGAAGGCAGTGAGGCTCAATCACTACGACGCCGTCAAGGGAAATTTAGACAGTCAAGGAAAATGTGGAGTGATTGTGGAGAAGGCAGGACAAAAAGGATCAGCTCTTCCCAGAATGAAGAGAAGGTGCCTTGGCTAAGCAGGGCTGGCAGCCCAGAGCTGGAATACTCTTCAGATACACAATTACAGCTATCCCTGGGGGGGGGGGGGGGGGGGTTTTTGTGTGGTNNNGGGGGGGGGGTGTGTGCTTTTGTGTTGTTTTTTTCAAACCCTTCTCCAGAGTCAACAATTTGCCTGAATGGCTTCTTATTCATTCCATCATCATGGCTTCTGAAGGCACCTAATGAGGCACTCTGAAGTTTTCCTGAAAACAAAAATACAGGACCCCCACCCCTCTCAAAAACAACCACTCTGAGATGACACTAAATCTTCCTCCTGAAATTATAACCTTCAGGATTTCGGCTCAGCTCTGTCTTGTTTTTACACTGCGCTACCTTTGGATTAAAATGTTCAAGAGTCTTGGAGACCAAGCTCCAAGCTGTGGCACCTACGATGTGGTTCTGCAACTCCACTGGCTGGGTCTCACAATTCAAATTCCTCAGTAAGTGTTTTGTTAGATCAGCGTTGTTCCACAGAATTGCCTCAGTGTGACCAAATCCCACTGTGGGTGGAATTGTGGAGAGTTTGTAGTGAGGTCAATCTACCATCACCTATGTTTTCCTGCAAAAAGCTTCAAATCTGCAGGAGGTTTGGTGGATAATCTGGTTTTACACCTCCTAGGCAGGCTCCACCTACATATACACAATTAAAAACATTATTTAACTCCTGAATATTCCCTGCACAGACACACAATTTTGAGTATTTTGATTTCTTTTTGTTAAGAGGAAGGCACAGAAGTTGAAGATCTGTGGAGATGTGGCAGGTCTCTGCCGAGGCTGCAGAGAGCCAGATCAACTTTGTGATTATTGTCATCAGCTCTAGAACTTCTATCCTAATTTTAACAAGGAAAAAAACCCAGCAGCTTTTCTGTTTTTGAAGAATCATAGAATCACAGAATCACTACGGACTGGAAGGGACCTCGAAAGATCATCTAGTCCAATCCCCCTGCCACAGCAGGATCACCTAGACCAAGTCACCCAGGAACACATCCAGGCGGGCCTTGAACATCTCCATTGATGGAGACTCCACAACCTCCCTGGGCAGCCTGTTCCAGTGCTCCGTCACCCTCACTGTAAAAGCTCTCAAGAGTTTGTTCACTCCCATCCCAGGCAGTGAATGAGGCTTGGCACTAGTCAGTGTCCACAGAGTTTCAAAACACCAGCAGGAAGGGCAATAACTTATCTCACTATTTGTCTACACTTGGATTTCTGCAGCCACAGGCAGAAGATGAGTTTGTAAATGTCTCTGAGAGTCAATTTTAACTGGTTGGAGTTGGATGGCAGCAAGAATAGAGCTCGTGGTGGGGACACTCTCCCACGCTGCACCCCAACACGTGACACGAGTGGGATACAATTTGATTTAGGTACCTATCACTGCCATTTCCACCTTTGTTCAGAGCAGAAGTTTGGACTGGTCCCTCTTCAGGTCCTTCTCACTGAAGTATAAGAGAGAAATTTCTGGATTCTTGCACTAAAAGGTTCACTTCAGAAGAGGTCTCGTAACACAAGCTGGCGGTTAGTTTGCCAGGAATGGGGAGTTTTTGCCAGTACCCTGTAGTTTCTGCGAGCAGGTCTGCTGTGAACAGCAACTCGCCTAAGTGGTGACTCAGATAACGCAGCCTCAGTACTCAAAGGCAGGGAGGGTAAAGCCAGCCACACCTTTGACATCCTGCCCACACTGCTTTGTTACTGACACCAACACAGCACCAGCTGCACAGCTGCTTGGAAACCTCTTCAGAGCCTCATGATGCACAGCCTGTCCCTAGACAGAACATCCCTTCATTCCCCAACGGTAAATCCAAATCCACTACCTGCAGCCACACCTCATCTTCACCTTTCTCTCCTTAGGTGCCATCCTGGGGAAGCTGCACAGCACCAGGAACAGGTTTGGTAATTCAAGGCTCTTCCAATCTATATCTCACAATCAATTAAGAGGGATTTCGGGGCCTTAGGGAAACTGCTGAAAGGATCAGGGGCTAAAGTAGTGTTCTCCTCTATCCCTCTAACATCAGCAATGGACAAGGGGACATTTAGGAAGAGCCAGCAGCTCAATTCATGGCTCCAGGACTGGTGTCATCAACAGGGGTTCAGATTCTACAATCACGGCCCTGTTTTCAGGGCACCGGAGCTCCAGGTAAACATAGGGATGCCCTTGTCACAGAGGGAGAAGAGAATCCTGGGGCAGGAATTGGCAGGGCTCATTGATAGGGCTTTAAACTGGGTTTGAAGGGGGAAGGGGTGTCTCCTGCTGGCTGATTACAAACACTGGGGCAGTATACCAGAAGCAGAGGGACGGAGAGCCAATGAGAGCCCTCAACTTGCCCTGGAAGAAGCCAGGGATGATGAACCAGGGCAGTCTGGGGAA
>VXBP01007532.1:0-11719 GCA_013400115.1 Rhinopomastus cyanomelas
TTAACTATATTCAGCCATGTTCAAGGATGGTAAATTGTACAAAGGAAAACTGCAAAGATATTCAGGGGAATAAAAACCCCTATCTTATGGGAAAGGGCTAAAAAGAATATGTTTAAATTAAAAAATAAAAGATCAAAACATAGAAATGTAAAAAATTCTGCAAACATGTCGGGTTAGAAAATGAGGTAAAAAAGAGGTGTTAAAGCCTGAAGATACTTTTGGCATGAAAAGAAATCATTGTAACATATCCAGGAGTAAACATAAGACAGAAATTCACTTTTCAGAATGTTAGAAGACACAGATTTGAAAATAGGATTTTTTGCAGTAGTAGTAGGGGGCAAAAACCCCTAACCTAATTGCCTTTTAAATCAATCTTAAAGTTGTGAGTGAGGTTATATGTTATGTGCTCACCTGCATTATCAAAGTTATGCCTCAGGAGATCTATTCTAGTATCACATTTCCACATGACATCTGTTCAGACTGCTGTGCAGAAATAATTATTTTATGCTTAAAAACATGAAGTAACATTTGGAGGATATTAGAAACTATACTCTTTGTGGACAACGGCAAATAAAATTATGTGGTGGATATTTGATGCCCATCAGATTGTGGCAAAATTTTTGTGGCCCAAAACCAAGCCATAGTAGAGTTCATGAAAAGATAATTTAGAAAGAGAAGTTACACATTAACTACCTGGAAAAAGTGAAGGTTTGTCAACTTTTTAAAATAAATTCTCTTCAGATATTCAAATAGAAAATGCATAATGGGCAAAAAGTATGAAATCAAGGGAAAAGAAGGGTTTTCTTCTCAAGAAAGGAAACCCCCAAGGCCAAAAAAAGAGCAGATGTATAGTCACTGGTCTTTGTAATTGAGAATGGATCTGTGATTGATCCGAATTGGTATTCAGATTCAGATTAACTGTGTGCCTCAGCAGTATTTGTAAGAAAGACTGGTTCATAAACCTGAATATTTTCTCAGTAGGGGTTACGAAAATGCTGATATAGATATATATATATATGTATATATATATATAGAAGAAATATGTCAGGGAAGTAAAAAACTGGAAGAATTACTAAAAGAAAGTAAAAGTTCCCTAAAACAGTCTTTGGTGATGTATACTTGAAATTGTTGACATTTCGGTTCAGTTTTTCATTCACACTGGCTTCCAGGTTAATAGCCAGGAGCTATTCAAATGCAACAAATATTTGGATATTGAATTTCTGAGGTCTAGTGCAGTGGTCTTTGTAGTGGTTGCATTAACCAGGAGATGTGCAAGGTGACTCACTGATGATGTTGGAAATTGTAGTTTTGTTTTGTTTTTTTAATCTAGAAAAACTCCAACATAAATTAAGCTCTATTACTACTAAATATATGTATTGACCCTAGAATCCTTGCTATATCCATAGGTTAGAGGGTCCCACATTGGGAATGATAGAGGAAGTGTCCTGAGGAAGGAGAGGGTACGCCACCATGTCTCTGATACTGTGGCAGTGGTGCTCTCATTCATCCACTTTCAGTGTATTTGTGATGCTTTCCAGTTTGTGTATGCCTGGTTATGTTTACTTAGGTTTACAGATTATATTATCTAGTTTTAACTAAACTTACACTTTAAGCTTTAGATTACGAAAAGGACAAGTGGCTTAAAAAGATTCTTGAATAATGGAAGATTCCTTAATAATGGAAGACAAAAAGGCATGTAGTATTGAGGACACACTACTTACTCCTGCCACAGTAAAAATGTCTGGAATGATCCTCATTCTAAAAACAGTATGGCAACAAACTCTACAGTGCACTCCTTTGTTAGCAAATACAGTTGGAAGACATCTGGAAGATATCACTGAAGACTTGAAGACACAAGTATTAGAACAAATTAAACAGTGTGGGAAGGTTGCTATGCAGCTGGCTGAAAACACAGGTGTTTTTTAACATCCATGTCTCAGCGTACGGTATGTGCTAGATTTTGTTTCTATAAAGAAATAGATGAAGAAGAACGATTTTCTTGTTAGCTACTAAAAGAAAGATATGCCAAAGGAGGTATAATCTCAGCAGTAAATGACTTTAATAAGTATGTTCTATGGAAGAATGGCAAGCATAACTGTTGATGGAGCAGCTGCTCTGGCTAAAGAAAGAAATGATGCTGGGGTAAGCTTACAGGGCTGATGTTATAAACAAATAGTTTCAGTAGGTTTTGCATGTAGAGGGAAAAAAGAAAAAGAAATCTACGCTGTCTCATTAGATTGCAAGAGCAAGCAATGGACATCAGGAAAGATGGAAGTGTCCTAGACAAATTTCAACCTTTGTTTAGTTAGCAGATGGGATTCAAAAATTAGTATCATGAATTACCAGCATCAGTGGTGTACTTCTTCTGTTAGAATCCTTATACGTTTGTGAGCTATTTTTTAATTATGACAGACATTCAAACCAAGTATTGAAGTAAGCTGAACTTAGAACCACACCTTGGAATCACTACATCATGAAGTGTTAAATCAAAAATTCTAAAGTAATGAAGCATTTTAAATTCCACTACTCTCATTATAAATACTAGTGCAGATAATAATTCATCAAAGGTATTTAAAAATATTCTTTATTTCTTTTTTACCTCACTCATTTTTAATTTTGTGTGCGTGTTCATAATATGAATAACACATTAGTAATGTGGCATGTGTGTATAACCGATAAACAAATATACGCATATCAGGGTTGCATGCTTAAAATTGTTTTACCAATGAGGTGCAGAATAAGAACAGTTTGGCGGTCACCAGTCTAACAGTTATAACAGCAGCCCAGACATGAAAGACCTGGATTAATATTGCGTACTTTGTCTCTATACTAAGTAGGGCACTACTGTCCACACAGCATGAAGTTCAGCTAGCTGTAAATCTGACAGAAAACATGTAGTGCTGTCTCTCTTGATTGCTAGAAAAGAGAAATCTGCAAGGAAAGAAATGGTTTTGGCACTTAGTAAGTTGAATAGCTTGTTTGCAATGATTTTCAGCGTGTCACTGGTGTTACATTCAATGGAGTGTGTGTACTGTATTTTCTCTTATGGGGACACTTGCTTACTATGTCACATCCTTCCCTCATCCTCCCAAGTAGTAAAGAAAGATTGCATTTGCCCTTTTAATTAGGCACTCCTGAAAAGTATGAAATACTCCACACAAGTGAGACTCCTTTAGTTCCTTCATTCTCCCTTCTTTCTGTAATCAATCATTATTTGCAACAAGTGTGAAAAGCCAGAAAGTATGTCTGGTCCTTTGACGTCCCTCACCATAACGCTTTTCTAGAGGCTGAGAAAAATATGTCTCTCACAGAAACTGACTAAATCTTGCAGCATTTCCAAATTTCTAATAATGCAGAACTATGGAAGGATGGAAGATGTGATTCCCAGACTTGAGAGGAGGTATCTTTTTAGCTGCTGTCTTCTGAAAAATTAAAAAAATGTATAAAGAGTAGAATATTCTTTTAGATAAGTTGCTATTGTTATTTATTTGGATAGAGCTGTCCTGCAATGCTCAATAGAAGCCCATACCTTCCTCCACAATCTTATGTAGCTTTTTGTGTGTTTTCATTTGGAAAACACTGGAATGAAGTATCACTGTGACATAGGTTGTAATGCATAATTTAGAAGGGCTTGGGAGTATGTACCAATGGAAAAAAGGACCATCAAACAACTCTTCATGCATTGTTGAACTTCTGAGGGATCAAGTATCTGAGTGAGCACTGGTACAACTTATCAAAAATTCAAGGGCAACTTATCTTGATATGTCACCAAAGAGATTTATGTGAAAGGAAAAGCTAGCTTGCGTTTAGAAAGCAGATGGTTTAGATAAATTATAACAGTGCATGGTTAGTGGAAGTAATAAATGAGGTGACATACGGGTCAGGAAAAGGCTAATATTTGCACACATGTTTGAAGATTTTCAAATTAGACTAGGAAAGGTGGAGAAGAATGCTGACTTACAAATCTAGAATAATTGGTGTAGACTAGGTATGAAAAAGTGAGCAATACAGTTCAGTGCAGAATGATGTGTGATAATGAGATTAGAAGGCATAATGAAGTGTAGGAGCTAATGAGGTGAACTACAAAATAGAGGAAAGCTGGAAGTAGTATTTTGGTTTTGATAGTGAGCTTGAGCAAGGTGTAGTTGCTGTCTGCAAGGATGGAAAATGTGTGTAAAAGCTGGGATATGAATGCACAAGAAAAAGGTGGGATTTCATACAATTTTTTGATAACAGCTATGTAAAAATCAAATCCCAGGGAGGTGGTGGAGGCCCCATCCCTGGAGGTGTTTAAGGCCGGGCTGGATGAGGCTCTGGCCAGCCTGATCTAGGGTGGGGTGTCCCTGCCCATGGTGGGGGAGTTGGAACTGGATGATCCTGTGGTCCCTTCTAACCCAGACTGACTGTATGACTTGGTCTGGGTGATCCTGCTGTGGCAGGGGGATTGGACTAGATAATCTTTCAAGGTCAGCTATCCTGAACTCCTTTACCTGCCAGTACCCTGTCCCATGGAATTTCCCCTAGCAATTACTTGAAAAGGCCAAAGTTGACCCTCCTGAAGTCCAGAGTTGTGGTTCTGCTAGTTATTCTGTTCCTACCATGCAAGACCCTGAACTCCACCATCTCATGGTTAACTGCAACCAAGACAACCCTCAATCTTCACTGCTTCAGCCAGACCCGCCCTGTTGATGAGTACAAAATCCAGCGGTGTTCCTCTCCTAGTGGGCTCTTCCACCATTTGCATCAGGAAATTGTTATCAAAGCACTTACGGAACCTCCTGGACTGTGGGTGGCTGGCTGAGTGAGTCTCCCAGCAGATGTCTAGGTAGTTAAAATCCCCCATGAGAACCAGGGCATGTAGCCATGAGGCTGCTTCCAGCTGGCTGTAGAAGACCTCATCAACTTCCTCACTCTGATCTGGAGGTCTGTAATAGGCACCCACAACAGTGTCACCCATGCCTGCCTGCCCCTTAATCCTCACCCACAAACTCTCAGCTCTGTCCTCTGCTGTCCCTGGACAGAACTCAATACATTCCAGTTGCTGTCTCACATAGAGGGCAACTCCTCCACCCCGCCTTGCTGGCCTGTCCCTTCTAAAAAGGACGTAGCCGTCCATGGCCACATTCCAGTCATGCGAGCTGTCCCACCAGGTCTCCGTAATCGCTACCAAGTCGTAACCGCCTGACTGGAAACGGATTTCTAACTCCTCCTGCTTATTCCCCATGCTGCGTGCATTGGTGTACAGGCATTTCAGGGAGCGAGCTGAGCGCTCTGATCTCACCCTCGGACAGTGAGTGTGTTTTGGATTTGGTGAAATCGTATTTACTCATGGTATTCCTGTATTGAACTCTCTTCTAGCATACAGAGAGTTAACCTATCTCTGCTGCTGTGGGGATGTTCACATTTCCCTCCTGTGTGTAGAGGGGCGGAGATTGGAGGGGTGGGGAAGTGAAGGGGAGAGGTGGCTGCGCAGGGTACAGGTTGAGCAGGTGGAGTAGGCCAGACAGATTTTGGGGGTTCTTGATTGGGGACAGGGTTTTTTTCCCCTCATTTTGGTACCCACTGCATGTTTGTGTGTCTCCAGAGTGTGGTTTCAGTTTCATTTTGGCCAGTAGCACACTGCGGCCTAGCTGCTGCTCTGTGGCTCTCAGTCCCTTTTCTGCTTTCGCCGCTCGCCCACCCCCACTTTCCTCCTTTCCCTTTTATTTTTGTTTTGTTTTGTTCTGGTTTTCTTTCCTACTTAATAAAATCTTTAATAAAGTTAAATATTTTTTTTTAATTTCATTTTCCGGACGTGTGTTTACTTTACCTCTTTTTTCCCCTTTCAGGGGTTGGGAGGACATGTCTGTCTGCACAGTTGAGTAGATTATGATTTTGTGGGCTAACCAGGTGCTAAACCGTGACAGCGAGAGGTCACCTGTTTTTCCTTAAGACCAGAACTCTGCCCCACTGGTGCTCGCCCATCAANGTCCCTTTTCTGCTTTCGCCGCTCGCCCACCCCCACTTTCCTCCTTTCCCTTTTATTTTTGTTTTGTTTTGTTCTGGTTTTCTTTCCTACTTAATAAAATCTTTAATAAAGTTAAATATTTTTTTTTAATTTCATTTTCCGGACGTGTGTTTACTTTACCTCTTTTTTCCCCTTTCAGGGGTTGGGAGGACATGTCTGTCTGCACAGTTGAGTAGATTATGATTTTGTGGGCTAACCAGGTGCTAAACCGTGACAGCGAGAGGTCACCTGTTTTTCCTTAAGACCAGAACTCTGCCCCACTGGTGCTCGCCCATCAACTATACCACCCCACCTCGAATCTAGTTTAAAGTCCTCTGAATGAGCCCTGCCAGATCCTGCCCCAGAACTGCTTTTTCCCCTGAGATAAACCCCTCCTATTTGTATCTGCTAGGTCTGGTGTTGGAAAGAACCCAAAGCCCTGCCTGTAACACCAGTCTCATAGCCAGGTGTTGATGGACTGAGTCCTTCTATTCTGGCCCATGTCCTCACCCCAAAATGGAAGTAATGAACAGAAGACAATTTGTGCCCCAGAGTCTTTCACCAAACGTCCTAATGCCTTAAGGCCTTTCTTCATTCCCCTCAGGCTATGGAATACCGCTTCCTCCCCACTTGTCTGGACAATCAGCAGTGGGTTATAGTCAGCTGATCTCACTGGGTTAGGGAGCAACCTAGTGATGTCCCTGATTTGGGCTCCCAGTAAACTGCAGACTTCCCTATGACGGAGGTCAGCTCTGCATATTGGGCCCTCAGTCCCTTTCAGGAGCGAGTCTCCAATAACCAGGACCCTTCTCTTCTTTGTAGAGGAGGTCGTCACAGTACTGGAAGCCTTCCAGGTTTTATCCAACTTTGCCAGGACCTTCAGCGTGGGTTCTCTATTCTCTATATGCTTATCAGATTTGCTGTCTTCCAATAGGAGCTTATTATCTATTACTCAGTGTCAACTGGGGAGATGTGCCAGGCAAGGGTGGCACCTGCTTTCTGCCATGGCCCTGCACTTGGCTTCACTCACCCATTCTACTTGGGCTTCTGTGCTCCACCTGAGAACCATTGGATACAGGCCCCTCCTGAATTTGGCAATCCCTAATGATAGTCAGAGGCTGCTTCCTATTTCCATTTGCCTGTAATAAAACTGTGCCTTAGTAATTATACAATGTTGAGCAGAAATGACTTCTTTTGCTAACCCCAGGGAATGATATTTTTATTTCCTAAAATATGAGATTTGGTTGACATTATGTAATTGCAAGCTATTATTAATAACAGCTATAAACGAACTTCTAACTCTTAACTTGTGTTGGAATTAAAGACCTTTTTGCAGGAAATTCTAAAAGCTTAATCCTTGCTCTGTGAAGGTGAATTTACTTATATTTTTTCTAAAAAACAACCCCCCAAAAATAATTTCTTAAAGTGACCTTTTATTGCAGTATAATGAGACAGGGACTGATCATTTTTCTGTGTGCCCACCATAATTTTCAATGATTACAATAAAAATGAAAAGCAAGTGTGTGCCTATACTCTTGTCAGAAGCACTCAGTGCTTGAATAATTTCATTTTTTCCCATAAGCTCAACTATTAATGAGGAGAGTACAAGTCCCATGTGCACAAGCAGATGGGGAAATTTTAGTCTTTAGTCATGAATGCGCTTTGAAGATTCCCATCTAATTCCTTTTTCTTGCCAAATAATTTGAGAGCTGGGAATATCAAGTTGTATACTTATCCTTCATACATCCTTCTGGTACCATCCCTTTTGTTGACCTTATTCTGATCTTACGCATTTTTGCTACAGTGTCTTAAGAATAGAACTGAATGCTGCTCTAGACAAAGAGAAGTTTTCTTTGTGATATAAGATCATACAAATTGATTTTTCCATTTTTTTAATTATAGCTTCTTTAATCTAAACCTACTTATAGTTTAGACACTAAATTACAGAGAGAAAAATATTCTGAGAATTCTTATTAGAATTTTTTTTCAAAGAAAACATTTTGTTTCAAGAGTTGAAACTGTAAAATGCCTTAGCTTATTTTGTGACATTCAAGCTCATCCATACCAAGCAAAAAGAAGGAACTTATTCGTGCTTCTATAACCCTTTTGATACTCTAATCTTTTTGTCTCTTTACTGAGAAACCCTCACTAAAACTGTGCAAGAGATATTTTGACTGAAGAGTTAGCTGTAGAAAGAAGGAAAGAAGATATTTTCCTTTTGTCATTCTTGGCTTTGGAGGTGTCAGTCAGACATGGGAGTCCTAGTACTGGACCTGAACATGTATGGTAGAAGACAGTTGATGAAAATCACTATCACACCAAAAGCCCTGTTGCTTCATGTCACCTGCTCTGTGGCTGTACTCAAGTGTCCTTTTCCCGAGTTCACATCTAGCCAACCATAGTAACAGGAATTATATTTTTATAGCCTCTTTCCTCATAGATTGAAAACTAGCAGTGATTACATGCACAAAACATATACCAAGGCTGAAGCAATTTCGACACTAATCGTATGGGAAAATGTGGTCATGCATTTGAGATACAGATTTTGATTATCTTAAGAATAATTAGGTGACGTTTCCGGATAAATAGATAAATACAGTATGGAAGTCAACTGAAATGGCTATAAGAAAAATAATGATCACCTTCCTATTTCTAATGAAACTTCCTATTTTTAATGAAACTACGTGGATGATTCCGCATGTTTTCAGATACTTAAGTAGGATAAATTAAAATAGTTGCTTGATGTAAAGCTAAGTCAAGGAAATAGGACTTTATTTAGCTTACAATATAAGACCTTATATTCCAGGAAACCTTGATGATGTATGCTATGAGTCAGAGTATCAAGAACTACCATGAAAGCCAACTTGCCAGCAAATTAAGATCCAATTAAATATCTGTCTGCATTTGAAATTATTAGTATGTTCCCAAATCCTTATGAATGTCCTATTGCTACAGCACAGAAATAGTGGTAACATAAGAAATCTAGGTCATATTTTGTTTGATACTTTCTGGGTTAGTAGATTTTAACTTTTAATCAATTAACTGTAACATTAGTTGCATTTTACTTTAAAAATTATTATTGAAAACATACTGTACTTCTGCAGTGTTACCAGAAGTATTCAGTACTGAAACCCAGTAGGATTTTGTTTGCCTTTTACATGCCTTACAGCTGATGGGTGGAATTTAAGTCCGCATGGTGCATGAAAAGATGGGAAAATTTTGCGCTTCAGTTTTCAGTTATCAGTGCTAATTCTTTTATCTTATGAATGCATTAGTTAAACAGGCTATGCTTGTCAAACAGTCTGTAATATATGCCATGACAGCCTTTTTTTTTTTAACTCTGCAAAAATTCTTTCATGTGAACTGACATTGCCTATATTCTATTAGTGTAAGGGAAAAAATGCCTTCATCAGGAACTAAATGATTATCTAAATAGTTATGGAACTTTAAAGAATGTAAAGTAGTTTTCATTCTTTGTGTAAAGTAATTCAACAACCAAGAAATAAATTTTTAAATAAAATTGCGTATTTCTGTGGGCATTGGTGATATTATATGTTTACATCTATATGATGCTTCTATAAACGGCCACTGTATTGGTACATTTCTTTGTCTTTTCTTCACTGATGTGCCTGAGATTTCTGGAACACTGTAGTGTTCTTTATGCGCATGGCATTCGTCCATAAATCCTAACTTCTAGATGATAACAAAAAACTCTGTTTTACAAACAGTTTACACAGTTTATTTTGGTTGGAAGGTGTCTTTGAAGGCCATCAGGTCCAACCCTTCTGGTGAAGAAGGCTACAAACTACTGAAAGACATAATCACCTAAAAAGCCTAAATCAGCTACACAAAACTGCATCCAGATGGTTCTCCAGAGAAGTGGACTCCACAACTTTCCTGGGCAACCCATTCCAGCCCAGGTATTTATAGACAATAATTAAATCCCCTCATAGCCTTCTTTTGTCCAAACTAAAAAGTCCCAATTTTCATGCTCTCTCTTCATACGGCAGTTGTTCCAGATTCCCAGTCATCCTCATAGCTCTGCATTGAACTCTCTCAATTAATTCTCTATCTCTTTTGAAATGTGGAGAACAGAACTGGACACAGGATTCCAAGTGTGGCCTCACTAAAGCAGAATTAAGGGGTAGAAGAACCTCGCTAGACACTCCTTCTGGTACATCCCAACATCCTATTAGCCTTCTTGACCACAAGAGTCCATTACTGATTCATTTTTAGTTTGTTATCCACAAAAACTCCAAAATTCCTCTCTCCAAGGGTGCTCTCTAGCTGGCCACTACTCAATCTGTGTTGATGCATCCCATCATTCCTTTCCAAGTAAAGGACTCTACATTTGTTTCTGTTAAAACTTATGAAATTCCTCTTAGCCCAACTCTCCAACCTGTCCAAATCTTCTTCAATAGTTGAACAGCCCCTAGGTGTATCAGCCAACCCACCCAGTTTGGTATAATTAGCAGACTTGCTGAGTACACACTTTATTCCATCATCAGTATCACTAATGACAATATTGAACAGCACCGGACCCAGGACTGATT
The DNA here is from genome assembly GCA_013400115.1 of Rhinopomastus cyanomelas. Classification (NCBI taxonomy): domain Eukaryota; kingdom Metazoa; phylum Chordata; class Aves; order Bucerotiformes; family Rhinopomastidae; genus Rhinopomastus; species Rhinopomastus cyanomelas. Next base: position 10,540 of record VXBP01007532.1, read on the forward strand.
CCTGAGGGATGCCACTAGTTACAGGTCTCTAGCTAGACTCTGCACCATTAATCACCACTTTCTGAGCTCTATTGTATAACCAATTCTTAATGAAATTCACAATCTCCACAATTCCTAAGTTTATTTATGAGGATGTTATGGGGGACTGTATCAAGAGGCTTTCTAAGATCAAGGTAGACCACATTAACTGAACAGGTGTTAAGCTTCATGTTTAGATTCTGGTGCTCATTTCTAGAATGTGAACCCAACAGTGCCACGAATTAAAGAACTTGTGTTGACACAACAGCTGAAATACTTTACTTGCACAAGAATGAATGAATTCCAATCGCATTGTATGAAGGTTCCTTGACTACTTTATCATGTAGTTGTAAGGGAAAAAGAGTTAACAGTCATAGAATAGCATAAATTTATAATAACAAAAATGCAAATATTTTAGCCATTACATAAGGGTATTGGCATAAAATGTTCAAAGTTATCTTTAAAGTGGGGATCTTTTGAGATACCAAATCTCACAGTCTATTTTATGTGCCCAGAGGGCACCTACAGGGCTGTGAATTCAGCTTTGGTTATGTAGGCTGTTGTCACAGACATAAGGGATTGAGCTTTGTGTTTGTGTTTTTATGATGTGGGATTGGGCATATCTTTATTTGTATCATTCAAACCTTTACTTATAATTTAAGCTTATCCAGATGCCAGACTTTTCCTGCTTCTTGTGAAAGAATAATTTTGGTCATATCACAGACATGAGTTTAAAGACAGTAGCAATTTGTACAGAGTTTAAAGCCCTAAATGATAACGAAAATTTCAGACAGCTGATCATCAGTATCTTTCCTCTGTAAGAGGAAACTCCTTTTTTAGATTAGCTGTAGGTTACATTGTGCACATGACTCAAGGTTATGGAAGTCCTGTACCTGGTGCACTGAGACAGCTCAGTATAGAGAGCTCTGCTCTGCAAGTTGATTTAAATGGAAGTGAGAGGATTTTCCATTTGTATTGAGGGATAATTTATTTTCATGAATATGCCTTAGCATAATGCTCTACTATGGAGGAAATCAGCTGAGCAGAGGAATTTACTCTCTGCATTTTCTCTGTAGCTACACAAGCCCAACCATGCAAGGCATGCATTGAACATTTGAGGTACGGGGGCTGAGGTACGGGGACGGAGATTGCCGCGGCTAGC